>CATIWQ010396933.1:0-11985 GCA_949673415.1 Euphorbia schlechtendalii
AATGTTATCTCTCAAAGCTAATTCTCTCTATTACAAATAGATATAGAAATGGTTGTTTGCAGATTGCTTGATTTTGAATTTCTAGGAAGCTAGAATGTTTTGCAGTGACTTTAGCTCTTATGAAATTCAAGGTGATTCACTTGTTATCAATGTCTGCTTCAGTCTTCTATTTATACACTGAAAACTTCTTGAAGTAGCATTTGCAGATTTCTCTTCTTTGGGGTTCTTTAATATTTCTTCTCTTCACGTCTTTCAAATCTTCCTGTTGGAGATAGTTTCTGGGACATTCAGAGATAGAAGCCGTAACTTAATTAATTACTTACAGTAAACTGAGTTGATTTTTCCACAATACTCAAGTCTACTTCATTAATTAAGAGTATACTTAGTACTTAATTAAATTCGCTTACCTATTCGGTATGCTATTTCCAAAACTTCGTAAGTACTGTTAAGTACTATTTAACTTGGGTTCTACATTTTTGTGTGGTATGAATAGTTAAAGACGTACAAATCTAGTAAAAATGAAAGCAATGTATTTATAGGTTCAATCTGGTAGGAACCAGGTAGTTTTCTAGTATTGACATGGAAAAAAATAATTTATAATGATTTTTGAAGTAATTGACAACAAGTTTCTATTTGAATTTGTAAAAGTTTGCAAGATGGAATGTTCATCTTGCAAATGTTGTATATTCGCTAGATTATAGGAACAATGTTCTCTTTCAAGGTAAATGTCATTCTGCTCGTCATCCATCGCAGTCATATCATCTCCTTCCTCTGTTATGGAACCTAACCAAGCAAGTGAGATCACATGTAAAGATGAGAATTGGAAAAAACCGGCTTTATACTAGTAGTTCACCGGATATTCAAAACATGGACTAAAATGTCAAATTCATATTTGAAAACCTAATCTAGTAGTAAAAAACCATCATTGCATGACATAAAATAATTATAAATGCATTTAAACTTATCTAGGATAGAGATCATAATCGTTAGAATCAGGTAGGTAATTGGTATCTAATTGGTATTAGCTTGTAGTTGTCTACATTTTGTTAAAATCTGTTAGGTAACTGGTATTTTCTCGTAGTTTTTTGTATTTTGTTAAATACCAGTATTTAATTGGTATTTAACTAGTTTCAGTTTGTAGTTTTTTGTATCTTGTTAGAATCTGGTAGGTAACTGGTATTAGCTTGTAGTTTTATTCATCTTGTTAAAATCTGGTAGGTAACTGGTATCTAAATGGTATTAACTTGTAATTTTTAGCATTTTGGTAGAATCTGGTAGGTAACTGGTATCTAACTTGTTGAACCTAAGTTAACAATACTTAAATGTTTTGGAAATAACAAACTGACTAGGATAGTGAAATTAACTAAGTATACTCGTAATTAATAGAGTTTACTAGAGTTTGTTTAAGGGAAATCTCAGTTTACTGTGTAATTAATTAAGTTACGGCTTAGAGTAAGAAAAGTTAAGCTGAGCTGAGTATTACATAGTTTATAAAGATATCTACTCAGCTGTGCTGAGTTAGCTTTTTAGGGAGAAAAAGTTGTATTTCTTGACACTGAGAGAATATTTGACACTTGTGCTACTAACGGTTCATGTGAGACACGGAATATGCCTTAGGTGCTTTTCAGGATAAAAAGCGCTGAAATTGAAGAAGATATTCCAGTGGTCCACACAATAAAAAAGGTGTCAGTGCGATATGTTGGAGATTCCTCACCAAAGTCAAAGATAAAAGGAATCCTTTGACATATGCACGCTTCTTAGTGTTTCTACGCGCCATCTGCAACATCAGCGAGTCAACCAATGGCAATTCCATATTGCATCTCGCGCGCCTCTCTATCAGAACAGATTGCTTAAAGATAAATGAGTTTTTGACAACATTCGAAATCTCTATCTCTAAACGTCTTGGAATTTATCTCCAAAGGGAAAATTCAAAAGATTTGAAGAGAAGAGAAATTGAAAAGCTATCAAGACAAGAGGTTTGCAATGTTTAATTCTAAGAGCTTTAACTATAGATAAAAGACTGGAGTAGAAGTTCAAACTTGGTGAATCACCTTGAATTTCTTCTAAGAGCTGAAACTCTGTTCAAATACTCCCAGCTTCAAGAAATTCCAAATCAAGCAATCAGCAAACATTCATTGTTCAAATGTTTCTAATAGAGAGAGAAATAACACTTAAGATTTAAACATTGTAAAGGATTCAACATTTTATAAGTTAAATTCCTCAGTTCGTAAATTTATTTTAGAAATCTGAGTGACTGTTTGGGAAGGGACCAAAACTATGGATTGAGTGGTAGATAGCAAGAAATGTACTTCCTGTAATAGGGGCGACTAGTTGTAAAGGCTACGCCGCCTAAGGAAGGAACGAAATCACTAGTGGGTTAAAGCTCGGAAAAGAATCCGGGGACTGGAGGTAGGCTAGGGGCCAAACCAGGATAAAATCTCAGGTGTTGAAGTTCTAACCTTACTCGCTTGCCTTTATCACTTTTATCTCATCCATCATTCTATCTTTGTGTTCAGTTTTGCTTGAAAAACCAATCTGAGCTGAGTAGAGTACTTAGCAAGCGATTAAAGATAAACTGTACTAGCAAAGCTGAGCAGTGTATAATTTTTTAGACTCAGCTTAGCACAAAGCACTCAGCACACGCATCTAAAAACTGAACTTGGTAATCATTCTTATAAAATCTAAAAAGTAACCAAGAACTGCATTCACCCCCCTCTATTGTGTTATTAAGTCATTTAAGGATCAACATGTTAGAAGAGTCCATGCATGTGGATTTTGATGAAACTAACAATGTAGATAGACATCCATCCGTAGGAACGAAATCACTAGTGGATTAAAGCTCAAAAAAGAATCTGGAGACTAGAGGTAAGCTAGGGGCCAAACCAGGATAAAATCTCAGGTGTTGAAGTTCTAACCTTACTCGCTTACCTTTATCGCTTTTATCTCATCCATCATTCTTTCTTTGTGTTCAGTTTTACTTGAAAAACCAATTCATGTTGAGTAGAGTACTCAACAAGTGATTAAAGATAAACTATTCCAGCAAAAGCTGAGAATTTTATAATTTTTTAGACCCAGCTCAGCACAAAGCACTCAGCACACGCATCTAAAAATTGAGCTTGGTAAACATTCTTATAAAATCTAAAAAGTAACCAAGAACTGCATTCACCCCCCCTCTACTATGTTATTAAGTCGTCTAAGGATCGACATTTTAGAGGAGTCCATGTATGTGGATTTCGATGAAACTAACAATGTAGATAGACATCCATCCGATGAAGATGAAGGAGTAACCCAGGAAGTAAACCAACTTAGTATGCACTCTTTGTGCTACCCAACCCAGTATAAGAACTTGAAGTCGAGGAAGTCAAAGAAGATGATGATCTCTCTATCAACTTCAATGATGGCGAAGATTAACTTCCACCTTGGAAACCCATTGTAGATCCTCCGGCAGTTGATCCGAGTCTACCAAGAGAGATTAGACCGCATCACAACCATCTGCTCGATAGCATAGTCGATGATGTTCATAATCTGATGATAATAAGAGATTAGCTCAGTAGGAGGCTGAGTCATCCAGCATTCATCTCATTGACTGAACCCAAAAAGTTTGAAGATGCAGAAGGAGATGATTATTAGATGATCGCAATGCAAGAGGAGCTGGATCAGTTCAAGCACAATGATGTTTAGGATCTAGTTCCTAAACCTAAAGGGAAATCAATTATTGGTACAAAATGGGTTTTCAAGAACAAGCTTGATGAAGATGGCTCTGTTGTCAAGAAAAAGGCCAGGTTTGTTGCGCAAGATACAATCAGCAAGAAGGCATCGACTATGATAAGACTTATACTCTAGTAGCCTGGCTTGAAGCTTTTCAAATCCTGTGTGCTTTCGCTTCCCATATGAACTTCAAATTGTTTCAAATGGATGTTAAAAGCTCATTCCTGAATGGATTCATTTAAGAAGAAGTTTATGTTCACCAACCTCTAGGCTTTGAAGATCCGAAGAATCCTGAGCATGTCTTCAAACTGAAGAAAGCTCTCTACGTATTGAAGTAGGATCCAAGAGCTTAGTATGAGAGGTTGACCAATTTTTTATTAGCAAAGGCTATGAAAGAGGAAAAACATATACAAATATGTTTATCAAGTGAAAGAGAGAAGATGTGTTGCTTGTCCAAATATACGTAGATGATATCATATTTGGAGCAACTGGTGAAAAATTGTGCAATGAGTTCAACTAGCGGATGAAGAGTGAGTTTGAAATGTCTATGATGGGAGAGCTCAACTTTTCCCTTGGTCTTCAAATTAAATAGACTAAAGATAGAATCTTCATCAATCAAGCGAAGTATGCCAAAGAAGTTGACATGGAGCATTTGAAGCGAATGTCCACTCCCATGGCCACTGATACTATCTTAAGTAAAGATGAAGCTGGAAAACCTGTAGGTAATAAATTCTATAGAGGAATCATAGGCTCTCTTCTTTATCTTACAGCTAGTGAGCCTGACATGCAGCATGTTGTGTGCTACTGTGCTCGTTATCAAGCTAATCCTAGAGAATCTCATTTAGCAACTACGAAGAGAATTCTTAGATACTTGCAAGGCTCTATTGTGGTATCCAAACAGCATTTCATAGATGCTGATTATGGTAGAGATAAGCTCAATAGGAAAAGCACCATGGGAGGATGCCATTTCCTTGGAGAATGCTTAGTCTTTTGGTACAACAAGAAGCAAACTTCTGTTGCGTTGAGTACAGCTGAAGTTGAGTACATGGCAACAGGAATTCGTGTAGCACAACTTCTATGGATCAAGAAGCAACTAGAAGATTATGATATTATTGGTTAATCGAGACAGTAATTAAACATGCATAGGTTGTAAGGCGAAAATTCAAAAACATAAAATTAACTTAAGGATCTCCTAAGCATGCCATGATTGATATAATCTAAGTTAAAACATTCCATAAATGTTATAAAACATATATAAGAAACCTAGCATCTGAAGATTAAAGAATTACCAGTTGATGCGTGCTTGATCTCTCTTTTAGTAGTGGCTTTCCCTTTGAGCAATTCCAACGACACAAGCTTCCAAACTAAGAGAGCCTCTATGACTTAATCCACACAAATCTTCACCGACCAAAACCTTGGAGAGATAAAACCCGTCAATTGATAGCAGTTGCTAGACCACTCGTAAATCAACCTGAAAACCAAAACCGAAAGCTCACTTCAACTTAGAGCCTTCTAAATGAACTCTTCAATTTGTTTGGAAAAACTCATGAAGGATCTCGCACAACAAAAGAAGAGGAGAGTAGAAATCAGAGAGAAAACAAGCTCAAAGCTTTTTAGTGTGTGTAAATAATGAGAGGCATGAATGTCTATTTATAGGGGAAAATGGGGGAGTGTTAGACTCCCCCTCTAACTCTGCAAGGGATTGGATAAATCCTATCCCATGCAGGTGGGTCAGCCACGCGGGTAGGGTAACCCCCGGGCTGATTCACGAGTTCCAAGAGGGAAGCCCATGCTTGCAGCCCTCTAGCTCGTGGGCCCCACCTCGAATAACCCGTGTTCTTTTCAGGGCCCACTTGCAATGGGAAAATTCCCTTGCTCGCTTTTACTATTTTTCCCTATCTTTTCATTATTCCTTTAAATTATTAATTCAGTTAAACCAAATAATAATTCTTCTCACTGATTTCACAACTTGTATTTTTGATACAGACCTAGTCTATAGTTTCTTTACATGGTCTGATAAAGACCCAAAGTGTGTGACCTCATAGGATCCCAAAGTACAGAGCCGCTAAAGGTTAACCTAAACTTGGCTTCCTATCTAGGAACCTTTAGGCTCAGTGTTCCAGATCTTTATGGCACCCGATAGCTCTAGACGATCAAATGGGCTTTCTAGCAAGGCGTATGATCCCCCGCTACTTGGAACGTCACATGCTTGTGACTTGATTCGGTTTTGCAGTAGTAACTAGTATAATACACTCCTTCCATCAGGTTAAGTACCATCCAATTTATTGAGCTCGTATTAAGTGTCAGCTCATGTAATAGCTATAGCTATCTTGGAATTAAACTTGTTCACGAAGAACACAACTCAACCATTTTGTATCTTGATCGATTAGAAACTCGTTCCATCAATCGTATACTCTGATAAGAGGTTTATGAATGTGTCACTTTCACAAGGGGCCCTAAGGTACATCTCCATTATATTACTATATCAGGAGTGATGGATCCCATCTTGACTACACAGCTTACCAACATGTGATCATCGCTATATCTGTAATCACCTGTATAATCCTGATCACCAAGGTATGAGTAGTATGACCCAAAGTATAGCAACTCTTACGTAAGGTAACCGGTATCTTAGGTCTGAGGATACTCATACTGCCACTGCAATAAGTCATGACGCCAATACATGGATATAGTTATTTCCAAGTGTTTATCTTATGGTGGTCTCCAATGTATTACCCGAATACATTCAAGTGTTAACTCAAGGTACCACCTTTAGCTCGTGAGATTGGTTGCTTAGAACTAATCAAAGGAGTAAGCTTACACATGTTAGTCTATCCGCTCCATCAATGTCCAGTCTCAATGAAACTATGACTAGGGATATTTAGACTATTCACAGTAACACGTATGTGTAGTTCTCACTCCACATAGCTCCCACTATGTCCTTGCACTTTTACACAATGAATTAGTCACGGACTTTGTTTCATCAATGCACATATACATTGTTAAAAATATATGATACTAGCGAGATACAATAAATAGAAAGCACTAATAAGTAGCAAAGATGCCTTTAATTATTATTAATAAATCAAAACTGTATGTACATCATAGCTAATAAAGACATATCGCCCTAATTGCCTCTAGGGCATACATCATGTCTAACAATCCCCCACTTACATTAGTGCCAATTGGCTATGTGCTTCATACCATACTCGTTAACATGCTGGTCATGATTAACCTGAGTCAATGGTTTGGTTAGCTCATCCACTAGATTCTGATCCGTTGGGAATTATTCTAAACTTATATCTTTTCTGGCTACTATCTCATTTACTAGATGGTACTTTCTGAGTATATGTTCATTTCTATAAAGAGACCGTGGTTCCTTTTCCTGAGCAATAGCCCTATTGTTATCGTAATAGACCATTATCAGATTTACAATGCTGGACACCACACTGAGATCACCAATAAATCTCTTAAGCCATGAGGCTTGCTTACCTGCTTCTGAGGTAACTAAATACTCAGATTATGGTTGAAATGGCAATCGTATCTTGTTTGAAACTCTTCCAAACAATTGCCCCCCCATTAAACATAAACACATAACCTGACTAAGACTTATAATCATCCTTGTCAAATTGAAAACTCGCATCTGTATATCCCTTAAAAGTGAGATCACCTTCTCCACATACTAAAAACATATCCTTAGTCCTACTTGAGGATAGTTTTAATGGCCATCCAGTGCTTCTCACCTGGGTCAGATTGAAATTTGCTCATCACGTTCAACGCATGAGTGCATACCATAGCATACATGATAGACCCTACCGCTGAGGTATAGGGTATTCCATTCATGCATTGTCTCTCTTCTTGTGTTCTCGGACACTCATATTTAGAAAGGCTAATCCCGTGAGATATTGGCAGATAACCCTTTCTCAACTGCTCAAGGTTAAATCTAGCTAAAACCTTGTCTATGTATGTATTGCGCTCTCAAGTGCATAACCCCAAAAGGATCTGCTAAGTTCTACTTGGCTCATCATAGACCGAACCATATCTAGTAGGGTTTGATTTCTCCTTTCTGACACTCCATTGTGTTGGGGTGTATAAGGAGGTGTCCATTGGGATAAAATACCATTATCCCTTAGATAATCCTGAAACTCCTAGCTTGAGTATTCACCACCTCGATCAGATTGAAGGGTCTTGATACTTTTCCCAAGCTATTTCTCTACTTCAATTTTGAATTCTTTAAAAGCATCAAAACTTTCAACCTTGTGCCTCATAAGGTACAAATAACATATCGTGAGTAATCGTCAATAAAGGTTATGAAGTAGATGAAACCCTCATGTGTCTTAACACTCATTGGACCACATACATCGGAATATATTATTTCCAAAGTACCAGTAGTACGTTGACCCTTTCCTTTGAAAGGTTTATTATTCATCTTCCCTTTTAAATAAGGTTTGCACACACCATAGGAAGCCCATTCCATTGGGCCTAAGTCTCCACATTTGTGTAACTTAGTTAAGCGAGTCTCATTTATGTGGCCTAGACACAATGCCATAGGTAAGAGGATTTCTCATTATCTAATTTCAATTTCTTAACAATGTTCATATTTAGAATTTCAATTTTAATATCTAGAACATATATGCCATTCAAAGCTATTCCACAAGCATAAAGAATATTATCATGCTGAATTTGATATTTATTATGAGAGAATAAAATTTCAAATCCTTCCGTTGCTAGAAGTGCAACAGAAATAATATTCTTAGTGATAACAGGAATATAATAGCAATTGTTCAAAACTAAAACTAGGCCACTAGGTAAATGAAGGCTATATGTCCCTACAGTTTTTCAGCAACCCGTGCTCCATTTCCAACTCTTAAGTCCATTTCCCTCTCTGCAAGCCTCCTACTATTCCGCAATCCTTGCACAGAAGTATAGATATGAGTACCACAACCAGTATCTAATACCTAAGTAGACTCATAGGGAATTGTAGAGAAACTCTCAATTATGAACAATTCTGAAGTAGATGCCTGACTTAGCTTCTTCTTCACTTGTTCAAAAATCAGAGCTTTGCAATCACGTTTCTAGTGTTCGGGCCTTCCGCATAAGATATATAATTCTTTAGGTTTCCTCTTTTCAATAACCACATTTCTGACTTTCTTACCAATGGGTTTTAAACCTTTACTTTCAATGCAAGCTTTACTCACTAAGGCACTTGTTCCTCTTGCCACCAGACCTTGCTCAAAACTTCTAAGTTTCTTAATAAACTCAGATGTCTTGTCGGTCCTCTTTGACATAAGATAATCTTTCACAAAAGGTGAATATTTATCAGATAGGGTTCCTATCATTAATTGTATATCATGCTTGTAATTTGTCTCGATTCCTATTTAAGCTAATCTTCTCGAATACTATAAGTATTCAATGCATCACTCAGTGGCTTAGATCCCATCATCTCTCCCAGTGTTATAAAGGAACTTCAAAATTTCATCCCACTCAACTCTCATGCCTGCATGAAGTCCTCTAAGACGAATTAGCATAGATTTTAAATCCATACCTTCATGCTGTTTCTTAAGCTTCAAGCTCATTGTCTCAAGCATCACAAGTGATACAATAAAAGCATCTCTCTTGTGCCTAAGATATGCTTCTTTCTCTTAGATAGAAGAGTCAGCATCAGGATTGACTGGTTCCGGATTATCTAGGACATAATCCATGTGGCTTTTCTCAAGTTCCTCTCTAAGAACTTTGAACCAGTCGTCAAAATTGATCCCTATCAGTTTGGCGTCAAGTATCGGGCGAAGGTTTATGTTTGGATTCATTTTTCTTTATTCAACCTATATATAAGATAGAATTAGTTTAGACATTATTATATGTACATGCATTTAATTATAAGGTCTTTAATTAAACACATAATTTCCTACTATTTTATCGACATTTAAATAGCCCCTTCTATTCAAATTCGGAAAATTTGGTCAAACTAATTTTACTTAGTAGGTAGCATCCATAGCCACTCATCATGACCCCCACTATCACAGGGTAAGTCATAACAATATAACCATGGTTGGAATCAGTGAGTGGACGACACTGAGAGGTGGGCCAAGAGTGCGAGAAGAATGAGAGGCACGGTCTACTGGGGTGTTTGAAAATGGTGCACCAGGTCGTGGTACTTGATAAGTGTATAATTACACTTATTATCATATTAATTTTACACATTAAACACTATATTTTAAGTCATTTTTATACTTCATATAAAAGATTTCACGTGGTATGTAATTATTTTTTATGCAAATGTAGACACTTGGTAAATCTTGGGAGTAAAATGATCTAAAGTGGAATTCTATGAAAAAAGAGTGAAAAAGGTGCAAAAAGATGCATGGAACTCAAAGATTTGGCTTAGGATCAAAGCTGTCAAAGATTGGTGAAGTTGCAAGGAAAATTCTGAAGAAAAACTCAATTCACGGTCGCGACAATCATTCGTGGTCGTGACTTATATACTTCAGAAACAAAAGTCTACCAATCAAAGATTCATGAATGCGACTTATATATCGCGGTCATGACTCAAACGGTTTTCTAGTTTTATCTTCTCAACTACCAACCGCCAGATAAGTATGATCAACTGCCATCAACTACCAACGAAAAGAAACTTATCAAAAGTCAACCAATCATGAAAATGTGCCTATCCATTATGGATTAGATTGAAGCTTCTCAACTAATCATAATGAAGTGATGTAATCTTTCACTAATGGACACGACTCTTCGTATGGATAAACGCAACACTTCAAACTCTATAAATAGAGCTTCAAAACCTCACAAATTTCATGCAACAGTGCATAGAGGCATTGGAATTAGAAAAAGTGAGAGATGTACTGTGTGCATAGATAGAGAGTGAAATTATTTAGTTTTCGCTACGTTCATAAGTGTTAGCGAGAAAATGTTTAAGTGATTCGAATCCTTATTTCGATCACTAAATTTCTCTACATATTTGAGCGATTGTTGTATAAGTGTAATAGCAAATCACTTATCAATAAAAGTTTTCATTCTTCAACATTCATTTATTTGATATTCACAAAAAATAGCATCCTAGCGGAGGTTCTGTACTATCCAAGACCGGATTCAAAGTAGACGCAAGCATTGCGGGAATTGAAGACTCCCATTAAAGAGTGGATATGGTTTTATCAACTTTAGCTTTAACTTGCAAACCTTACAACTTTACTTTGTTTTCTACTTATACATTCTATGTCGAAGTTTATGATATGTCTATGTGTCATAATGTGTATTTCATGTTGAGTCTTTTATATTAATCAAGTTAGATGCTTTTGAGTTAACTTTAAGAGTAGTTTCGGGGTTAACGAGATTGTGTGTAATCACTGGATCTGTGATTATAACACTGTTTAGTGAGCCAACATTTTTGGAATGGTCACTTGCTAAATGTGGCTATGTGAGAGCGACCCGTACTAAGCATAGTAATATTATTATCTAGGTTTATATAATCATCTTAATTCGTTTGCACTAGATTTAGAAAAGTCATTTCATGTGTTACTCTACGGTGAATAATTGAATATCTGAGTGTCTAGAACCGAGTCTGTTAAATTAATCTAGTGAACGTAATATTGATAAGTGTATAATTACACTTATTATCATTATAATTTTACACAATAAACACTATAGTTTAAGTAATTTTTATAGTTCATATAAAAGATTTCACGTGGTATGTAGTTTTTTTTATGCAAATGCAGATACTAGGTAAATCTTGGGAATAAAATGAGCTAAAGTGGAATTCTATGAAAAAAGAGTGACAAAGGTGCAAAAAGATGCGTGGAACTTAAAGATTTGGCTTAGAATCGAAGCTGTCAAAGATCGGTGAAGTTACAAGGAGATTTTTGAAGAAAACTCAATTCACGGTCGCGATAATATCTCGCTGTCACGACCTGTTCACTTTAAAAATAGAAGTATACCAATCAAAGGTTCATGATCGTGAATCACATATCGCAGCCGTGGCATGGATGATTTTCTGGTATTATCTTCTTAACTACCAACCGCCAGATAAGCATGATCAACTGCCATCAACTGCCAATGAAAAGACACTTATCAGGAGTTAACCAATCATGAAAAGGTGCCTATCCATTGTGAATTGAATCAAAGCCTCTCAACCAATCACATTGAAGAGATGCAATCTTTCACCAATGGATGTGACTCTTCGTTTGGATAGATGCAACCCTTCGAACTCTATAAATAGGGCTTCATTTCCTCACAAATTTCGTGCAACACCAGAGTGCAAAGGTGGCATTA
>CATIWQ010396950.1:0-18815 GCA_949673415.1 Euphorbia schlechtendalii
AACCAATTCAACCAATCACAATGAAGTAGTACAACTCTTCACCAATGGACACAACTCTTTGTTTGGATAGACGCAACCCTTCACACTCTATAAATAGGGCTCAAAAACTCCACAATTTTGTGTGATGGGATGTGTATGGGATAAGAGACGTGATATGTGGTATATGGTGTATACATGCATACTTAGATTTTGCTTCATTTTAAGTTAGCGAGAAAATGTATAAGTGATTCGAACCTTATTCCGATCACTAGATTTCTCTACATATTCGAGCGATTGTTGTATATGTGTAATTACAAATCACTTATCAATAAAATTTTTGGTTCTTCAATATTCATTTATTCAATATTCACAAACAATAGCATCCTAGCGGAGGTTCTGTATAGGCCGAGACCAAATTCAAAGCAGACACAGGAATTGCAGGAATTAACGACTCCCATTAAAGAGTGGATACGATTTGATCAACTGTAGCTTTCACTTGCATACCTTACAACTTTAATTTGCTTTCTACTTATACTTTGTATTTCGAAGTTTATGATATATCTATGTTTCATAATGTGTATTTCGTGTTGAGTCTTTTATATTAATCAATTATATGCTTTTGAGTTAACTTTAAAAGTGATTTCGGGGTTAACGAGATTGTGTATAATCATTGGGTCTATGCTTATAACGCTATTTAGTGAGCCAACATTTTTGGAATGGTAACTTGCTAAATATGGCTATGTGAGAGCGACCCGTACTAAGCATAATACTATTGTTATCCAGGTTTATGTAATCATCTTAATTCTTTTGCACTACATTTAGAAAAGTCATTTCATGTGTTGCTCTGCGGTGAATAATTAAATATTTGAGTGTCTAGAACCGAACCTGTTAAAGTAGTCTAGTGCACATAATTTTTTTGATTATTTTGCATGTTTTCTTTGCTATACTTGTTCGTAGGGATAATCTATACCGATTTCTTCTACTCTAATCTAGTTATACATTTATCTATTTATTTACCATCATATCCCAACCAACCCATCAACAATAAAATTATCTATTTTATTTTCTTTGTTCTGTTACTCTTGTTGGTCTTTAGAACCGGTTCCTTCCCTGTGGGATCGATATCTTTTAAATCTACATCGCAATTGTATACTTGCAATGGTCACTATTTTTCTATTTAATAAGCGGTATTGACAACACCTGTTCGTACTTTGAACTTTTATCTTATCGGTAGAAAGGTGGGGAACAAGGTTTTTAGCACCGTTACCGAATATAGGCCCTCAAAATAAATAGAGTCAAAACCCTACGAATAGCACTTTTGTCATTTTTGAGTTATTATGCATGATTCACATATATTTGAAAGCGGTAAATTCATATTTAAAATAATAAATAAATGCGGAAAAGTAAAGATTAAAAATTAAAAAACCTCGGGGGATGCAACCACCGCCTAATTAATTAATTACATTTCCTAAAAAAATAAGTAAAATTGCAATACCCAAAGGAAAATTAAAATCCTAACCGTACATCTAACCTACATCCATAATGGTTAGCACAGGATATATCACAACATTTACATGTTTGATCAATTTAATTTCGACGAGGCTCGTGTGGCCTAATTAAAAACATTGATGATTGAAAGTTCTAATTTTGAATAAAAAGATTCATTTTTATTAACACATATGTTGGTCATTTTTTTGTTAGTGAAAATGATAGCAGGGCAAAGTGTGAGGCCTGTTATCTGGGAATAATTTTTATTCCGTTCGTGGGGGTAGTCTAACATGTATTTTCATAAATTAAAAGAAATTAAAGATGAAGAAAAATTAAAATATTTACACAATAAACGAAAATAAAATAGTTCTAGGTTCACATTTAATGAAAATAAGAAAAATACAGGAAACATGAGGTGAAGCAACTCTGGGAACTCGGAGGCTTATCATTTTGGCGTGAATCCACTTTGGCGTATCCGTATGATCCTCGGGAGCGTTCCACGTTCGCTTTTTCAGTTGTGTTTGTGTGGAAAAAAATGTTTATTTATACAAAAGATAATCAGACTCGGGTTCTAAATTTGTTTTAGACCCGAGAATATCTGAGGATTTTAGAAGAAAAAGAAATTGAAGAAAGTTTATTTGAAAATCAAAAGTTTCGGAATCCAAATGTGTTTTGGATCCCAATCTAAGAAAATATTTTTGTAATTTTTCTCGTGGTTCTTTCGAGTGAAAATCAAGCTTTTTCTCTAAAAAATTTTCGGTCTAGAGGAAACATCCAAAGGAGACATATTCTGGCGAGCCTCGCTGGATTCCGGCGAGACCGGTTCGCGATTCCCCATTTTTTGCAATTTTTTTTGTATTTTGTATTTTTTTAATTTTTAATTTTTTGAAAATATAATAAATTCATTTTTACTGAAATCTAATTTTTAAAGTCTTAAAAAAATAATTTAAGTCCATAAAATAAATTGGCGATAAGGAACATTCCCATTCGGAGATTTCCGGATAATAAAAAATCATGTGATTCGAGGATAAAAATCCCGAAAATCCATCATCATTGAACTTGCTAGTTGGTACAAAATCCCATGCTCACAGAAGTGCTTAAATTAGACCAACCATACTTGTAATAATAACCGTTTTTATGCCTACATAGAACTGTGGCATGTCCAGCTTTGCCGCAAAAACAACACACCGATTTCACTTTGGGTTAGCTCGCTTTCTTCTTTTTAGAAGAATTCTTCCTCTTAAAATTGCGAGTTTGGTTATTTGAAGTTGGACTGTTGGTTATCGAAGGAACCCATTTCTCCTTTAAAGTTGTTATCTCAATAGCCAACTCATCTAATTGCTTAATGAGTATGCTGTTACAATATTCATGATATTTAGCTTTTTCTTAAAGAAAGCGGATATCAAGAGATAAGGAAGCAATAGTGTCTTCCCGATCTTCACTACTCCTCACTAGCTCTTTGATTTTTTTAACCAACTTATTAGTCAGCTTCATTACATCAAAAGAGTACCTGAGCGAACTCTTCTATTGACAATGGGATTCCATAATGTACCTCAACTTGTGAGTTCTTCCCTTTATAACGCTCAGCTTCAGAGTCAACAACGGATTGACTACTCTTTGAAGTAGATGTTGAGCTCTCACCCCTATTATTCTCAATCGCCATTATGCAGAGGTTGGCGGAATCTGAAGCCTCTTCATTAGATGATGAAGATTCTTCTGAATCGCTCCAGGTGGCATCAACTGCCTCATTCTTTTTGGTTAACCTCTTCTTGAATCTATCCTTCTTGGATTTAAAATAAGATGAATGAACATATCCTTTCTGGCTATAGCCAAAGCATTTTATATCTTTCCTATGCTCTTTCCTTGGTCTTTCCTCAGCTCCACGCTAGTGTTGAGTTAACTTGATTTTACCAAGAAACTTCTTCTTGTTGAACTTCTTATCCTTCTTCATGAAGTGCTTGAATCGCCTTGTCAGAAGTGCCATTTACTCATGCGAATCACTACTGGTGAATTCGTATGATGAGTCAGGTTTCAAGATAATGGCTCTACCCTCTCCCTCCTTGCATTTACTCCTTTTGTAGTCATCGTTATTTTTCCTCAAGGACATTTCCTGAATCAACAAGGTACCTATGAGCTCATCATAGCTATAGGTCTTCAGGTCATGAGCCTCCTCAATCGTGCTCTTCTTGGCATCTCACTCTACATTGAGAACTCAGAGAATTTTCTCCACCATCTCTTCCTCGGTGAACTTCTTGCCCAATCTCTTCAGTTCATTAATAATATTAACGAATCTAGTATTCATGGATTGAATACCCTCGCTAGCACCTACTTGGAAGAGCTCATACTCTCACAGCATGAGGTTGATCTTGGACTCCTTGACCTTATTGGTCCCCACATAGGTGATCTCCATCTTTCTCTAGACTTCTTATGCTCTCTCGTAGCCCGAGACCTTATAAAACTATGTAAGATTTAATACACAATGTAAGTAGTTAGTGGCTACCATATTCTCCTTGAGAAGCCTTAGGTTAACATCATCATAATCTTCTAGATCAACTAGGACTTGTACCCCATTCTCAACAACAGTTGGAATTCTGGGGCCAAGCTCAATAGCTAGCCATGCTTTCATGCTTTGTGACTGAATGAAGTTTTTCATGCAATTTTTCCAAAACGTATAATAATTACCATCAAACAGTGAAAGCCAAATTATAGACATTCCTTCTTTAAGGAGAATAGTCTATCTTGAGCTAGAGCTAAAACTGTTATAAGTTAATTTGTATCTTTGACTCAAAGACGGTGAGTCTATAAGTTAAGCACTTGCTCTGATAGCACTTATTGGTCTAAAACAGCTTAATTAACATAGTGGAGGAGGGGTGAATGCTTTACTTGGTTCTTTTTATAATTTATAAAATTCTTTCCAAGTTCAGCTTTTAAATGGGTGCTGAGTAACATGTGTTGAGTGCAAGTCTAAAAACCATAAACTATGAATCTTTGCTAACTTAGTTAATCTTCAATCGCTGCTGAGTACTTTACTTAGCTTAGATTGGTTTTTAAAACTTTAACAAGAAATAACTAAGAGAGTGATGAATGAGCAAGACACTATAAAGACAAATGACAAAGGTTAGAAACTTTTACACCTGATAATGCCCCCAGCCTAATTCCAGTCCCCGAATTCCTTTCTGAGCTTTAATCCACTAGTGTATCTTTCCTTTCTTAGGCAGAGAAGCCTTGACACCAAGTAGAATCAATTATAGAAAGTACCTTCCTTTCTAACTATTACTCAAACACAATTTAAGTACCCTTCCAAAACTGTCACTTAGGTTTTCGAATAAAAATTGTGACCTAAGGATTTTAACTTAGTTTGCTTGATTGCTTGATTTAGACTTTTTGAATTCTAAGAATATTTTGACAATATTTAAACTCTTAAGAAATTCGAAGTGATTCATCAAGTTTGAACTTTAGCTTCAGCCTTCTATTTATACCTGAAGTTCTTAAAAGTAGCCGTTGTAAACTTCTCATCTTGACTTGTCCTTAATTTCTCTTCTCTTCACAATTGTCAAATTGTCCATTTGAAACATATTCTAGGATGTTTAGAGATCGAGATTTCAAATGTTGAAGCGTGAGATTAATCCGTTAATCTTGATGCATCAAAAACTCTTTTATCTTCAAGCAATTTCATTTTGATATAGAGGTGCGTGAGATGCACCTTTGAAGCTTGTAATTTATTTGGTTGCTGATGTTGCAGAGTTGCACAGAGATACTAAGAAATGGTGTTTGTTAGAGGATTATTTTTTTCTTGGACTTTAGTGAGGATTCTCTAACATTCCGCATTGACACCTTTTCATTGTGAGGACCACTTGAAATGTCTTCTTTAATTTCAGTGCTTTTCCTCCTAAAAAGCATCAAAGGAATATTCCATCCCCTACAGACAATGTTGAAATCATTTTTTTCAAATGTTTCTCTAAGTGTTAAATAGCTTAGCTTTTATTAAATAAATGCAACTCAGCTTCGCTGAGTCTATATCGTATAAACATTTTAATACTCAGCTCTAAACAGCTTTTCTTACTCTAAACCATAGCTTAATTTAAACTCAATAAACTGAATTGTTTTCCCTTAAACAATTTCAAGTATAACTTGTTTAATTAAGAGTCTACTTATTACTTAATTAATTTCACTATCCTAGATAGTTTGTTATTTCCAAAATATTTAGGTACTATGTAATTAACAATATAATGGAGGGGGCAAAATGGTAATCATCCCTAGGTAATTAGAATGAGAAAAGAATGAGTTAGATCTATTTTATTTCCCATAAATAGAAAAAAACAGATCTTAGACCTTAGAAGAGAAAGAGAGGAAGAAGAAGAAAAGGGAAGAAGAGAAAGCAAGAATTAGGTATCTTTTTAATTTTGTAAGGCGATTTTCATAGTGTTAGAGATAGAATTCCGAGTTAAGATACAAATGGGGTGTTTCAAAACTTATCTTTTTTTAATTTCTCCTTAAAAGATAAGTGAAAAGTAGCTCGGAGTTAATTTTCACTTATCTCCTTAAAATGAACTTTTAAGTTAAAGAAAAGGAATGAGAAACACTTCACTACTTAACTTTTAAGTTAAAATTTTCTTATAAGTATCTTTTAAGTCATAAGTTATAAGTAATAAATTTTTGGAAACCCCGAACAATGAATTGTAGCTCTGTATGTTATGGTTCTTGGTGTGAACTTTGGGGATTTTTCAATAAGTGGGTTTTGTTATATAATTGATTGAATTTAGTCTATTTAGAGCTGAATAGTTACAGCAGTAGAGTTAGATTTGAAATAATGCTATGAATTCTACACTGATTTTAAGGCATTGAATTTTTTGATATGTTGTTTATTAGTGTTTCCTTTTTATATAGAAAAACAATTCAGGTTATATGAGATTAGTTAGAATATGTTATGGTTGTTTTACTAAGCGTTATTCGAGTAAAACGAGACAGATTTAGGGGATGAAAGATAGATTCACCGAGAATTGTTTAGTGATTAGATGATTATGAGATTTAAGTATGTTTTACCTATGTGTGTTTCAAAGAGAATGGTATTAGTTTCAGGTCATTTAGTTTAGTATTTTTAAAGCTATGAATTTTTAAGTAGGTTAAGTTCATGAGAAGATTAGTTCAGACTTTTTGGAAGGAAAAACTGAATTAGTTGTTGAATGTAAAATTCAATATAAATCGTACATATGTTGGAAGAATATGAAATTTTGATATGTTATATAATTATGAGATAAGAGTTAAATGAAATTGAAATTATGATATTTGGATCAGTATTTCGAGTGATATTGATTTTAGAACTTAATAAGGTCATGAGAGTATAAAGTTCTGATTGTAGGATAATTGTAAAGAAAAAGAAACTGTCCATTGTATAAGAATTTGATATAAGTTTATATTTGTTTATAGGAGCTCAGAATATTGAAAGTGCATCGGAGGAAGGTTCAAGTCGCTTATAAGGGAATTAGCTTAGTCAATTTGTGAGTATAAATATGAAATGAACTTGACATTGAATTTGCAAGTGAAATGTGTTCATTATGTATGTGTGGTTTTGAAATTGGCATAAATTGATAATATGTGGTAATTGAATATACTTGGTATGAACTTTTGATACGTGGTATTTGAATGTGTGTGATATGAATTGAGTTGATAAGAGATATGATAATGGAGTTATTATGAATTGTGTATGTGTGTACATGTATTGGTGAATTAATTTGATAAAATTGAATGAGCTCTATGCTTGATGAGATTGATATATGAAATATATCTATGACATTTGTGAATAAGGTATGATTCTATATGATATATTTACTTGCACAATAACCAAATGAATGAAAGTGGAAATGTTGAGACATACCTACCAAAATATTGCAATACATCTTTTGTTATCAAGACATATATGATCAATCACTTGTTACATGAACCGAAAGGTCATGTTTTGCTATGCATGAACCGAAAGGTCATGTTCTACTATACATGAACTGAAAGGCCATCTTTTGTTATATGGACCGAAAGATCACCTAATTAGCAAATCATTTGTTATCTGTTATATATTACAAGTATCTGGGGGCAATAGTTTGGCTGGTAATGTAACAATAGATAATAAATGACTCATGCATTATTATACATATTGGAATATCTATTGAATATGTAAATATGTAACTGCATTAGATTGTTTATTTGTCAGTTCATTGAGTGCTTATATTCACTAAGCTTGCGACTCATTAAAATCTCTATATATTTTTCATTGTATTGAAGCTGTAGCTAAAGTTTATATTAGAAGCTTACTACCTATAAACATCATGGATGAAAGGTTGGCTGGTTGTGTTCCATTTCAAACTCTCTCTCTCCTTGCCAGTATAAGCATATAGAATTTATAAATGTCGGAATGCAGGATTTAGAATATATGTTTTGTACTATGTTAAAATTAAGTAGTAATAGAATGGTATAGTTATATGTTTTATTATTATATAAACAAATGAATTATAAGTACTAGTATGATATATACGTACATACATATATACATACATATATATGTGTATGTGTGTGTGTGATAACTTTTGTTGATATAAGTTCTGAAAAAAAAATTACTATGATTGGTATTCTGTTCTTATAGTATAAGGTACGAGGTTCAGACATATAGAAAGTTAGTATATGTTAATATTTAACATTTTATCACCTCTATATAGGACTAAGGAAAATGTTAATTCAAGAAGAGAGGAACCAGCTAGAACGCAACCTATAGGATCACTCGTGCATTCGTATGCATCAAATGTATGTCAAGAGGTTTCTGTGGTACAAGAACCCACCATATGCTCAAAGGGAATGTAGGTATGATAAACTGAAGAAAAATAGTGCAGAAGAGTTTAGTGGAACTACAGATCCAATAATAGCAAAAAAATGGTTAAAATAGTTTGAACAAATTTTTAACATGATGTATTGTACTACAGATGAGGAATTTGATTATGCAGTGATGCTTACGACTAGTGGGATACTATTCTAAGAAAGTAAAGTCTAGTCTCCTTTTTTGACCTAGGATGATTTTATTCCAGAATTCAAAGAAAACTACATACCGATGTGTATATTAATGATAAAAGAAGGCAATTTTTGAATTTAAAACATGGGAGAATGTCATTAGCCGAGTACGAGGTGAAATTTAATCAGTTATCCAACTATTTACCATCTTTAGTTGTTACTAAGAAAGATAAATGTAAGAAGTTTGAGTAGGGACTCTAATATGGAATTCGAAACAAAATAGCTCAATCAGAAAATGATAGTTATTTCAGAAAAATTATGCAATAAGAGTTGAAAGAGTAGAAAAAGAAAATATTGATTACAAGACCAAAACAATTCAGAGTAATTTTGGAGATGATCAGGGTAAAAAGTATGCCAAACATCAAACATATTCTTCTCCATCACATTTTTCAGTGAGAAGAGGATATTCTGGGAATAGAGAAGGTAGAATGAATACTCAAACTTATTCGAGACAAAGTCAAGGACAAAGTTCTAAACAAAAACCTCAGTGTACATAGTGTGGGAAATACTATGAAGGAGAATGTAGGAGATTAACTAGAGTGTGTTTCTTATGTGGTTGTTTTTAACATTTTATGTGTGATTGCCCTAAGCAAGAAGAATATGAAAGAACTCATTCAAAGTCTATAATTCAAAATACTAGAGTTAGTGGAGCTGGTGTGGTAGTCGAAAGAAACAAGGGTAAAGGAGAAACTACAAGTAATGTTGGAAGATCCGAGGCTTAGAGTTCTAGGCCTCCAACATAAGCTCATATGTTTGCTATAACTCGACAAGAAGCAATTGATGCATGAGAAGTTTAAACTAGTATGATTTCTATTTCTGACATACATGTTTTTGCATTAATTGATCCTAGATATACTCATTCATTCATATCCTCAAAATTGACATCATGATTACATAAAAGTTGTGAACCTTTAGGATTTGATTGAACCTTTAGGATTTGATATTAATGTGGAAACTCTATTGGGTGATTTGGTTATTGTGAATCATGTGTAACGAAATTGTTCAATTCAAATCAATAAGGCAGTGTTAAGTGTAGATTTGATTAAAATGAATATTAAAAATTTGATGTGATTTTGGGTATGGATTGGTTGATGAAACATCATGTGCTTGTTAATTGTTTTACTAAAGAAGTTATATTAGAATCATCAAGTCAACCAAAAGTTGTTTTTCGAGGTGAATGTTAGATGGTGCCTGATTGTTTGATTTCTTAAATTAGTGCTTTTTGTTTCATAAAAGAAGGATGTGAGTCCTATTTAGCTCATTGTGTTGATACTAAAGCATCAGTTGTGTCACTTGAGGATATACATGTGGTTAAGGAATTTCCAAATGTATTTCTTACAATTTTACTAGGATTACCACCTGAGAGGGAAGCAAAATTTACTATTGATTTAATTCCAGGGACTGCACCTATTTCTATTTCATCATATAGAATGGCTCCGGTGGAATTGAAAGAATTAAAAACACAATTGTAGGAATTACTTGATAAGGGATTTATCAGACCTAGTGTGTCTCCTTGGGGTGCTCCGATATTAATTATTAAGAAACAAGATAGTACTATGCGGCTTTGCCATTGACTATAGGTAGTTGAATAGAGTCACAGTGAAAAACAAATATCCTTTACTTCGTATCAATTATTTATTTGATCAACTTCTAGTAGTGTGAATATTTTCTAAAATTGATTTGATGTTAGGGTATAATCAAATTAGAATTTCATATCAGGACATTCCAAAAACTACTTTTAAAACTTGATATGGATATTATGAGTTTCTTGTGATGCCGTTTGGTTTGACAAATGCATCTATAGATTTCATGGCTTTTATGAATAATGTATTTCAGAAATATCTTGATAAGTTTGTTATTGTTTTTATTAATGATATACTTGTGTATTCAAAAAGCAATGAGGAACATGAACAACACTTGAGAAATGCACTTCGGATTTTGAGAGAAAAGCAGTTGTATGCAAAGTTTAGCAAATGTGAATTTTGACTAGATCATGCATTATTTTTGGGGTATTTTTTTTCTGGTCAAGATATATAGGCAGAACGTAAGAAGCTTGAAGTAGTGGTTCAATGGGAAGTACCAAAAAATGTAGTAGAAATAAGAAGTTTTTTGGGTTAGTCAGATATCATAGACTATTTATTGATGGGTTTTCTCTTATTGCTACTCTAATGACAAAGTTACTACGAAAGAATGTACCATTCTATTGGATAAATGACTGTTAGAAACCTTTTGATGAATTGAAGCGATGATTGACTTTAGCTGCAATATTGACAATTCCAATTTGCATAGGAGGATTTGTTGTTTACAATGATGCTTCTCAGAAAGGTTTGGGTTGTGTTTTAGTGCAACATGGTAAGGTAATTACAAACGCATCAAGAAAATTAAAACCATATGAATTATCTTATCTTGTACATGATTTAGAACTTGCTGCTGTGGTGTTCACTTTGAAGATTTGGAGACATTATTTGTATGGAGAAACATTTCAAATTTTCACTATTCATAAGAGTCTGAAGTATTTGTTGAGTAAAAAATAATTGAACATGAGACAAAGAAGTTGGCTAGATTTATTAAATGATTATGATTTCACCATTAAATATCATCTGGGAAAAGCAAATGTAGTGGCTGATGCTTTGAGCTGAAATATAGTATTGTAATGGCTAATATTCAGGTTTCTAAATTTCCATATTCGGTACAATTGCGGTTAATGAATGTTGATTTAAAGTTAGGTGAAAATTGAGCTGTGCTAGCTAATTTTAAGGTGAGACCGATGCTACATGATTGAATTAAAGAAGCTTAGTTCTGTGATCCACAATTTAAAAAAATTATGGAAAATGTTAACCAAGGGAAAAGCACAGACTTTACATTAGAAAGTTGTACTTTGATGTTAGGGCAAAGAGTTTGCATTCCAAATGTTGACAATTTACAAAAGGAGATCTTAGAAGAAGCCCCCCATACTGGTCCATATCCTATTCATCTAGGAATGACAAAAATTTATTATACTTTGCAACCTCACTTTTGGTGGTCCGGAATGAAGAAAGATATTGGGGAATACATTTCTAAGTGTTTAACATGTCAACAAGTAAAGATTGAACATCAAGCTCCAGGTGGGAAATTGCAACCATTGCTTATACTAGTTTGGAAATGGGAAATGGTTACTGTGGATTTTCTATATGGATTTCCAAAAACTCCAAGAAAGAATGTTGCTATCTGGGTTATTGTTGATAGATTGACAAAGTCAGCTCACTTAGTGCCTATTTAGTGGCTTTGTTCATTGGAAAACTTATCAAAGAAATACATTAATGAAATTGTTAGATTAAATGGAGTACCAATGTCCATTGTGTCAGATAGAGATCCTCGATTTACATCTCAATTTTGGAAAAGTCTATAGCAAGCATTAGGTATAAAATGGAATTTCAGCAGTGTTTTTCATCCTCAAACAGAAGGTCAATCAGAGAGAATGACTCAGACTATAGAAGAAATGCTTCGAACTTGTGCTATGGAATTTAAAGGTGCATGGGATGAATATGCTGCTTTGCTGGAATTCACTTACAATAATCATTATCATAGAAATATTGGTATGGCATCGTATGAGGCATTTTGTGGAAGGAAATGTAGAATTCCTATCTATTGGGATGAAGAAGGAACACAAGTATTGGAAGATAAAAACTAGTGCAAGATACAGTTGAAAAGGTGAAAATAGTAAGAAGTAGACTTAAGGCAACATACGATAGACTACAAAGTTATGCTAATCAACATATATGGGAAATGGAATATCAAGTGGGGGATAAAGATTTCCTTCAAGTGTCACCTTGGAAAGGCATATTAAGGTTCAAAAAGAAGAGAAAATTAAATCCACAGTATATCGGGCCTTATGAAATTCTTGAAAAGGTTGGTATACATGCTTACAGATTGGGACTACCACTTGAGTAAGCTCAAATTTACAATAACTTTCTTGTGAGCATGTTGAGGAAGTATAGGTCAGATCCTATACATGTACTGAAGGACCAAGAAATAAAAATTGTAGATGATTTGAGTGATATGGAGGAATCGGTGGAAATTATTGGATACAAGACCAAACAATTATAGAATGAAAAAATACCATTGGTAAAAGTACTTTGGAAAAGTAATTCAGTTGAGGAAACTACTTGGGAAGCAGAGGAACAAATGAGAAAGGATTATCCATTTCTATTTCTATTTCATAATATAGGTAATTAATTTCGAGGTCAAAAGTTTTAAAGAGGTGTAACCTCCCATTTTATAACATCATATTTGCAATTAGATACATATGTTATATGTGATGAAATTTATTATATGGTATAATTATATATTATATATTGTTTTTTACATATTAATGTAAGTTATATAAAATACGAAATTGAATATTTAAATAGATAGTTTCATGATGTTATTTAGAGGAAAAATAATTATAGTTAGTTAAACTATTTTAGTAATATTTGGGGTTGTTGTTTGTTAGAATTAGTATAGAATACGTATGAGTATATTATAGTTTAGTTATATGTATTAGTATTTATAATTAATAATATAATGGAGGGGCAAAATGGTAAGCATCCCTAGATAATTAGAATGAGATAACAATGAGTTACATTAGTTTTATTTGTTGGTTCCTAAAAACTGTTAGGGTTTTACTTATTACTACCAGGCTTCTACTATTTTTCCCTTCTCATATATACCCGAATATTTACTGTTTGTGTTTTATTTATTCTCCTCATCCCGCCAAGTTCTTTACTTCTCCTCTCTCCTATGTTACCCTAACCTCTTTCTTCTCCTAGTTTCACCAAGTTCTTTACCTCTCATATTTTACCGTAACTGATTGCTTACTATTTATGATGGACAACTAGGATGAGATGATTAACTGATGTGTGGATTTGGACGAGTTTCTTGGGGAGAATTTAGAAGTAAGCATGATCCCAGAAGACACGCTTGATAACTATAATAATAGATTTGAAGCTAAAATGGATGGTTCAATCGAAAACACTGAGGTTGTGGAAAATGCTACTAATTTAAAAGCATGCATGAACCCAGAAGACATGCCTGATAATTTTAATAACGATGAACCATGTGCCATGAATAAGGTGAAATATATGCTTCCATGTAATGTGCTTCCTAGGTGTAGCAGAAACAATGGTCTCATTAACTACATTTAATTCTTTCATCATCCGCATTTTTTGTGTTTCCTCGGTGTAGCAGAAATAATGGTCTCACTAACCACATTTAATGGTTTGATTAACTGCATTCAGAAATAATGGTCTCATGATCTCATCATCCACATTTAATCATCCCATTAACCACGTTTAATGTTTTGAGTTACTAGTTGAAAAGTAACACATTAAATAAGTGTTAGTAATAATAGATGAATGAGTTGATCAATAAGCGTTTAATGTCCTTAGTTAGTGATTAAAAGTTTATGATGCATCAAGTCTTCAAATGCGATTGGACCGACTAATGCGACTATGTTGAAATGTAAACCACGTCAAGTAATTTATATAATAATTGATGACTGAGTTGATCACCATATATTTGATTGTATAATCATATGTTGCAAAGTGAATTTTTGAAGATTATGATATAACTAGTCTTAAAATGCGACCTGATTGACCAATGCGACCTCTATGTATGCATTTATTGTGTTGCCTAGTCTTCAAATGTGACCAGATCGACTAATGTGACTGGACTTAAATGTAAATCATGTCAACTAATATATTTAATAATTGATGACTGAGTTGATAAACATGTATTTGATAGTATAATAGTATGTGGCAAAGTGAATTTTTGAAGATTATAATATAACTAGTTTTAAAATAAGACCTGACTGAATAATGCAATCGCTGTACTAACTGATGAATTTAACCACATTCATTGCAAGATGAATCCCAAGCGCACATGGGCGATGGGATCGACTACAATGGATAGTTTACAAGTAGGAACATTTCCGAGTCTAGCCAAGAGGCAATTGAATGAGCTAGATAAACCGCAATAAAAATAGGATTTTGACTTCTTATTGCTTCTCACAAAAATGGACCCAATAAGAAGTTACTCGTATGTACACGAGGCGGAAGGTACAAAGGTATGATGAATGACATGGATCTTCCTATGCGTAGAAGAATTACCCCTTCTAAAGTTTGCAGTTGCAAATTCAAAGTATATGCTCAACAAGTGATTAGATGTAACCGTTGGGGTTCTTCCACTTCTAGGTACTAATAGAATACACAACAATGAGTTGGTTAATTATAAGAAAGCTAAGTTACCAGCTTCAAGAATTAGTCTTGAGGAAAAACAACTAATTCATGACATAACATATGCTCAATGTAAGCCATGTTCAATCTTAGCTTCTCTTCTTCTAGAATTTCCATATGAGGTTATAACGAAGAAACAAATCTACAATATGAGAGAAATTATAAGAAAGGAGACCTTAGAGAATAAAGATATGGCAAGTCACCTGTTTCATCTATGTGAAAAACACAATTACATTGTATCGAAGCAACCTGACCTAGATACATATGTGTTGGCACATCTATTTATTTTCCATCCTATTAATTTTGCTTACTGGGAATCTTTCATTCGTATGTTAGCATTGACTCTAGATACAAGACTAATAGGTACAAGATGTCACTGGTTGAGCTTATCGGAATGACCCTATGTAACCAAAATTTTATAATTACCTATGCAATTATAAAGGATGAGAAGATGTGGAGCTATCGCTGGGTTTTGCAAAAGTTGAGGGGCCTGCTTGGTCCTAATCTTAGTTCGACTAATATTGTGACAGATTGGGAGATGGGGCTCATTAACCAGATAAAGAAGATTTTTCCACAAACATCCCATTTACTTTGTACCTGGCACAAAAACAAAATGTCAAAGATAGAGTTTATAATCTATCCCATGACCAAATATTTGCTGACCATTTCAAGACTAACTTGTTCTCCAAAATATTGCAAGTAGTAACAAAAATATATTATTTAAATTCTTTAGAATATATAAGGGATGTAATGAAACTCTGTCCAAAATCGATGCCATACATAGAGTTGATATGGTTAGTGCATAAGGACAAGTTTGTTCTTGCCTGGATGAAGGAAGTGCTACATCTAGGCAACACGACATCATGTAGAGTAGATAGTGCACATGCTTCATTGAAGCAATGGTTGGACACATCGAGGGGTTCACTTGATTCCTTGTGGATGAAGGTTAATAATCAAATTGAACCCCAACTAATTGAGATCAGGTATGTAAAATTGTTTTAATGTTTCATTATGTGGTTTTGATTTAATCTAAAACATCCTACATTCCAAACATACTTTTAGCTTCTAAATATGCACTCATGGTGGTTAAATTTGTCACTTAGTCCATTTAACACCTGTCACATTGCCAATTACATCACAATCTTTAAAACTTCACATTGTAACATACTATTATACTATTAAATACATTTTTTTTATCAACTCAGTCATTAATTATTAAATATATTAATCGACATGATTTACATTCAATCTAGTTGCATTAGTCAGTCTGGTCGCATTTGAAGACTACATGCATCATAATCTTTCACACATTAGATTCTAACGTTCACATACATGTTGATCAACTCATTCATCAATTATTACTAACCCTTACTACTAAAACTTCACATTGTAACATACTATTATACTATCAAATACATTTTGATTAACTCACTCATGAATTTTAAATATATTAGTCGACGTGATTTACATTCAATCTAGTCGAATTAGTCTGTCTGGTTGAATTTGAAGACTAGATGAATCATAATCTTTCAATAGTAACTCAAGACATTGAGCGCTTATTGATCAACACATTTATCAATGATTACTAACCCTTATTACATATGTTGCTTTTCAATTAGTTGCTAAGGATATTATATGAGGTTAACAAGTTAAGTAGTAGTTTCATGCATGCCTCAAATAGAGATAGAATGATAGACAAAATCTATTATTTCTAATTATTGTGCAACAAAATGTATTATCTATATTCATAATACCAGTATTTTTCTAATAATTAGGGTCATGCTAAAAACATCAAAAGTGAGGATATGTTTGCACTACAATGGACTTCCTTTTAACTTTCTCACATACCACGTGTTTCAATACTATTTGGGACTATTAAATTTGGAGCTGCAAAGAATGAGGGAAGTGAGCAATGAAGATAATAGCTAGTGCGACTATGTATTGAGAACCAACCATCAATTACCATGTACCTGCAAGTTGAGGAGAGAACTTGACTCAAAAACTTTGATCGGTCTTGATCAAATACACCTATTTTGGAAAAAACTTACTATCAACGATGAGTGGACCAAAAGAAGGTTGATGAGATTCTAGAGGAAAAACAATATCTCAACAAACTGATTTGCGAGGTGAAAGCATGTGACTAGTTCGTTTTGTGAAGAGTGGCCATTGCAATCCAAGATAAGCTTCATCCTAACCAAATAAATGTTCGTGAACCCAAGGTGAAAATTGATGTTAGAGGTCAACCAAAATGAGTACATCGATGAAGCATGATTCGAGTAGTTAGGAGCATAGTACAAGGGGTCGTGGATGTGGACGAGGCCACGCACGTGGCCGAGGGTGTGGCCACATACCTTTGTAGACTAAACAAACGCCATTTATTATTATGCAATTGTAATATGAAGTTATTAATGACCAATTTGAGCATGAAGCTTCGCCATCTGGTCTAAGAAAGAGCTCATCATCTTTTATCCATAACATGAACAAGACTAGTAGGCATTAACACTTATATTAGTACCATAATTGTAAGGTTTTGCATGACGTATAAATTAAATTAGTTAGTATAAATGTTCATGTGGAGGTAGTCAATAGAATAAACATTTCACCTATAAATGCAATATTATTCCAGTATTTTTGTTATATGTTGAAGGTTACTTGAACCCTAAGGATGATGGTAACTGTGGATTTCATGTCCTGGCGCACTCTATCTTTAGGGGCCAGAAAGAATTGCGGTTGGTAAGAGCTTCCCTCGTAAATGAAATTCAAAGGAACCATGATTTGTACAAAGGTCCTTACTATAATAGTCAACAATGCCATCAAATATATTATATGTGATGGAGGGAAGTGTGGGTGAGACCATTTAATGGCAATAGCTTATGACTTGTATCCTATGGTTACCTTTTTTTAATGCACTAGTTTTTTATTTTATAGAAACATCAACACATGTTGTATTGTGTTATCATTATGAGCACCATCGACGTCATTATGCCCGAGCGTGATATAGTCATCTATCATCTTAGAGAGTATCTACACTATGTGCACCTAGATTTATGCAAGGACTTCCCTGTGCCGCCCTATAGCGTATTACTGGCATAAACATCATGAGCTGAGTGTTAATGAGTGGGATAAATTGTATGATCATAGGAAAGGACTGTGGGATTCATTAAGTGATGTAAAAAGGGACTCTATACAAAACATAATTAGCTTGCAATGAAAATATTTAAAAATGCTTGATTAAGCATTAATATGTAATAGGTAGAGACAACCAGAATCAACCATTGATTGGCTCTAAACTTTTAGTGAATTGAATTTACTCACAATGATTGTCCATATAATTCACCATCGCCCCACTTTAACTCATTTGCAGCAAAAAATGGCCACCTTGTAAAATAAGCACTAACTCCAAGATTGTTTATAGTCTAGGTAGGGTTCCTGTCATGTAACAAGTTGTGATAGGCAGAATTCACAATGGGTTTGTTAATGGTGGCTCCACATAGTATAATGTGTTTTCATGGACACCAAAAAGTTTAAAAAGTTGGTGTTATTGTTAGACATGATCTATGCCCTAGAGGTAATTAAGACGATATGTCTTAATTAGTTATAATGTACAAATGATTTTGGATTATTATTAATAATAATTAAGTCATTGTTGTTTCTTATCAGTGTTTTTAATTTATTTATGTATCTCATTGGTATCATATATGTATAATATTATATATATGCGCATTGATAAGATAAAGTCCATGATTACTTCATAGCATAAAAGTGCAAGGACATAGTGGGAGCTATGTAGTGTGAGAACTGCACATACATGTTATTATGAATAGTATAAATATCCCTAGTCATAGTTTCATTGAGACTGGACATTGTTTGCCACTTTTCTACTGATAAGTTTAATAGCTTGTTCACAAGATTCGGCTATATATCAATGGTGCCAAAAACTTGTTCACATAAAGTATAGGTGTTGTCAGTACCTCTTATCAAATAGAAAAATGATGATAACTGCAAGTATACAGTTGCGATGTAGTTTTAAAAGATATCGAT
>CATIWQ010397004.1:0-24431 GCA_949673415.1 Euphorbia schlechtendalii
CAAAAATTCTCCTAACAAACTCATTAAGGATGAATGCATTCTTCTTCTCCACAAATACCTTTCCACTTCGGTATTTTGTCGAGTAGAGAATACAAAGGTCCAAAAGAAAGACTTGTTTGTTCTTTCTTGTGCTATGATGAATTAAAAAGAGGAATTTGTGGATATCATATGGGATATGATGAAGAAAAACTCAACGAGCATGAGAAACAAGATTGGAGCGGCCGAGATTATCACTGCCATAATCTTGGGTTCTAGAGAAGAACTCCCCTATGTCCAGCAACCGGGTGAGTATTTTTGCTACATGGATGGGACTTATTTGAAGAACACCGGACTACTCTAAGAACACGAGGTTCTTTTTATTCCTACTCCAACCGCACCAAGAAACTCAACTTGACTCAAGAAGATTCTTCAGTCGGACCATCAAATCCAACCATTAGCCGTCACAAAGGAAAAGCCCCGATGAATGAAATAGAAGAAGATGATGAAGAAGACAAAGAAGCTCTGGAAGATTAGAAGGCAAGCATGCAAATTAAATTGGATAATTGCCAAGCAGAACTTTGAGTTATGGAGAAAGACATGAAGATTCTAAAGAAAAGTAATAAATTGATGCTTCAGAAATTACTTTCTTTCTTTAGAAAACAAAATTGTCAATTCACTCCTAGTCCCCCGGATTCTCCTTCGCAATAAAACAGGTTTATTCTTATCTTTTCTTTATCATTTTCAATTCTATTTTTAGACTAGGATAGTTTTTAATTTTTATAATGTCTCACAATGAGGACATTGTGTTCTTTAAGTGTGGGGGGCATTTTTAAAAATACCGTAAAAATAAAAAAAATTGAATAAAATTAAAAAATAGAAGAATTTGAAAATTTTTCTTGATATTTTTGTTGTTATACGTTATCATTCCTTATACTTTACTAATTGTCAAAGGTTATTATGAGTGTTAGGTGTTTACAAGTTTGATGTTAGTGCAAGTAAGTTAGTGGTGAGTAACATTCAAAAGCAACATTGCAAGTAAGTTATGATATATATTTCAATACAACATGAATTAGTATAAGTTATATAGTTTTAGTTTAATGCTTTTGATAAGTTTAAGTGGAGTAATATCTAATGGTATTCTTACAATGAGTTTTATATGAAATCTCAAATAAGTCCTATAAGTATTGAGTGTGTTTAAAGTGTTAGGAAACTATAGCCATAATACTTTGAAATTGATTAATAAAGGATGAGGGTATTAAAGCATGATCAACAGAGGGAAAATATTAGAGTGCATGAGAGAGATATAGTGCGTGTATAGATAGAGAATTCGCTATGTTCATACGTGTTAGCGAGAAAATGTTTAAGTGATTCGAATTCTTGTTTCGATCACTAGATTTCTCTATATTCTTGAGCGATTGTTGTATAAGTGTACTTGTAAATCACTTATCAATAAAAGTTTTTGTTCTTCAATATTCGTTTCTTCGATATTCGCAAAGAATAGAATCTTAGAGGAGGTTCTATACGGGATGAAACCGAATTCAAAGTAAACGTAGGAATATGCGGGAGTTGACGACTCCCATTAAAGAGTGGATACGATTTGATCAACTTTAGCTTTCACTTGCATACCTTACAACTTTACTTTGCTTTCTGCTTATACTTTCTATTACAAAGTTTATTATATGTCTATATGTCATAATGCTTATTTCGTGTTACGTCTTTTATGTTAATTAAGTTATATGCGTTGGAGTTAATTTTAAGAGTAGTTTCTGGGTTAACAATATCATGTATAGTCACTAGATCTGTGATATAACGTTGTTTAGTGAGCCAACATTTTTGAAATGGTAACTTACTAAATGTGGCTATATGAGAGCGACCCGTACTAAGCATAGTATTGAAGTTGTCCAGGTTTATGTAATCGTCTTAATTCGTTTGCGCTAGATTTAGAAAAGTCATTTCATGTGTTGCTCTGCGATGAATAATTGAAAATATGAGTATTTAAAATCAAGTCTGTTAGATTACTTTGGTGAATCGTAACATCTTTGTTGAACTTGAATGCTTTCTCTGCTATCCTTATTTCGTAGGGAAAATCAATATATATAGATTCTCTAATCTTTCATACCTATATTTACTCATTCTTCATTCTAACCCTCCTACCCAAAATGTCAAATTTATTTTATTTTCTTTATTTTATCTTCCTTGTTGATCTTTAGAACTAGTCCTTCCCTGTGGGATCTATATCTTTTAAAACTACATCGTAACTGTATACTTGCAGTTATCATTGTTTTTCTATTTTGATAAGGGTTATTGACAAAACCTATATTTTACGTGAACAAGTTTTTGGCACTATTGATATATAGCCGAATCTTGCACATAAACTGTTAAACTTATCAGTAGAAAAGCGGCGAACAGTGAACAAGTTTAATTCCAAGATAGCTACGGCTATTACATGAGCTAACACTTAATCCAAACTCAATAAATTGGATGGTACTTAACCTGATAGAAGGAGTATATTGTATTGGTTACTACTGCAGAATCGGATCAAGTCACTAGCACGTGATGTTCTAAGTATCAAGGGATCATACACCTTTGCCAGAAAGTCCATTTGATTGTCTAGAACTATCAATTTCCATATCGGTCTGGAACACTAAGCCTAAAGGTTCCAAGATGGGAAGTCAAGTTTAGGTTAACCTCTAGCGGCTCTATACTTTCAAATCCTATGAGGTCACACACTTTAGGCCTTTATCGGACTAAGTAAAGAATCTATAGACCGTGTCTATGCCGAAAATCCCAGTTGTTGAATTCGTTATAAGAATTATTAATTGGTTAGATCAAATTATTAATCAAAGGGGATAAAGGAGAAAATTGGGAAATTGCATAGAGCGAAGCAAGGGAATTTTTCAAGTTGCGAGTGGGCCCCAAACGAACAAGGGTTATTCGGAGTGGAGCCTGCATGGCTATCTCACGATCTAAAAAGCTCACTAGTACGCGGGCTAGAGGGTAGCAGGCTCGCTAGCGGCCCACAGCCTGCATAAGCTCGTGCGGAGCAATAGCTCTATGCGTTGACCCGCGGGTGGGATGGAATTTATCCCATCCCACATTGCTAATTGAGGGGAGTTTTGAACTCCCCTCCCACTATAAATAGTGGTTCCCATTCCCCTTTTTCAATACACATACTCTTTAGCTCAGCTTTTTCTCTCTAAGTTCGACATCTCTCTCTTTGTTCGTTGTGCGAGATCCTCCATTCTTCAAATAAACGAAGAATTCTTTTGAAGGCTCATTCTAAAGTGAGCATTCTTAATTTATTTTCAGGTTAGTCTTCGAGCGATCTAGTAGCTACTATTTACTAACAGGGTTTTCCTCAACGAGATTTTGGTCGGTGAAGATCCCTGTGGATCAATCATAGAGGCTCTCCTAGTTTGGAAGCTCATGCTGATGAAATTCTGCCGAATTGCTCTAAGGGAACACCTTCACCAAAAGAGAGAAAGCACACATCAACTGGTAATGCTCTAAACTTAGATGCTAGGTTTCTTTTTTAAGCTTTATAAACCTAAAAGCATCTATGGAACACTTTAACTTAGATTATATAAATCATGACATGCTTATGAGATCTTTAGGTTAATTTTAAGTTTTGAAATTCCGCCTTGCAACGTTTGCATGTTTAATTACTGTCTTGATTAACCAGCAGTGGTATCAGTGCCTGCCTTATGCTATGCATGATTGATAATAATGTGTTAAAATGTTGTTTTCTATGAATTGATTAGAGTATGCTATGCATGACTTAGGGTTTAATTCCTGTTATAGAATATGATGTGATAACTAGATTAAGGTTTTTCTCAAACTTAGTCTAGGTGATTATCATATAAATTAGCAATATTTTACCACACTTGTAAATGCTTTAATTAAGGGTCATCCCCTACCTCAATTAAAAAATGAAATATTTAAATTATAGTTATCCGTGGAACAATGAATCAAAGTGCCCGTGGTTATTTTGGAAAGGATTGGACTTGGCTTCTCATTCACTTCAAGGGAGGTCTTTCCTACCTGGAAATCTCCATTGGTATTAGACTCAAAAGTACCCAAGGGACTTTTATGACTTAGTTGATTTCTAGTGTGGGAATCAGATTCCGCATATGGTTTTATAAACGTGGTTTAAGTTGTTGAATTAAAACTTATAGAAATATGTGCAATGACTTAAACATGGATCTTGTTTGTTTTGCATGCTATGTGGAGTCTTGGAATAATGAAATGATTATGATATACCAGTCTAGAGCATGTTCCCTTAGAATTAATAATTCTAAATAGCCTATAATTATTATATTCATAATCATATCCATCATATAAGACCTAGACTAGGGCGAGACCAGCATCACCAATAAAATCCCCACAACAATATTAAGGCGGTATATAGTCTTCCAGTCATAAGTCGTGATACAAACCTTATTAGCAGATGTAAGAACATGTAAAACATGCCTTCCCTTAAAATGTGTTTGGTCATGAGACTAGAAGGGGTTAAAGCCTTAACCAAAATGGGTTAGTTGTCCATATTATTGGAGCTAATGCTAAATTAGAGACACATTTGAAGAGTTGTACAATCAGGTACGCATGTCTCGAGAAAGAGAACTCAAATGGATTAGCAATTGCAAGAGATATAAATGGACGGGTTCCAAACATGGTTGTCTTATTGTGGCTTCACCTGGGATAGTGGGGGTCATGATGAGTGGTTGTGGATGCTACCTACCAAGGAAAATTGGTTTGACCAAATTTCCCGAATTTAAATAGAAAGGGGCTATTTGAATGTCAAGAAAATAGTAGAAATTATGTATTTAATTAAAGACCTTATATTAAATTCATGTACATATACTAATGTCTAAACAAATTCTATTTTATATCTAAGTTGAATATGATCACTAACGAAAATACTCGCATTGACATATGTCCTCTTGTTGACATAAAATATGATGTTTATAACTTCAATGAGTAGTTTGAGACAGTTAGAGGAGTTTTTTAGAACTACTATTTGGATTATATGATAGTCTTAATTTGTTTCCTCTAGATCTAGAAAAGTCATTTCATGTGTTGTTCTATGGTGAATAATTGAACATCTGAGTATTTAGAATCGAGTCTATTAGATTAGTTTAGTGAATCGTAACAACTTTGTTGAACTTGCATGCTTTCCTTGCTATCCTTATATCGTAGGGAAAAATCTATATATTTAGGTTCTCTAACCTTTCATACCTATATTTACTCATTTTTCATTCTAACCCTTCTTTCCTAAAACTTTACTTTATTATATTTTATTTTCCTTATTTTATCTTCCTTGCTAATCTTTAGAACTAGCCCTTCCCTGTGGGATCGATATCTTTTAAAACTACACGCAATTGTATACTTACAGTTATCATCATTTTTCTATTTGATAAGAGATACTGACAACATCTATATTTTTTGTGAACAAGTTTTTGGCACCATTGATATATAGCTGAATCTTATGAACAAATTATTAAACTTATCAGTAGAAAAGTGGCGAACAGTTATCTCCTTCCTTCGATTGATGAATTCTTCCAATTCATCTTCTAATTTCCTTCTCTCTTTTGTGGAAAGCTAGTGTCATAGTTGTAGTCATATCTATAAGGAATCCTTTGTTTTGAGGTTAAGGCTCGTCCTTCATATGACTTTTGTTGTTGATTTTGCTTTTGAGGAATATTCACCTTCTAAGCTTGCTCCTTCTTCTGAGAATTGATTTTATTAAGCAAGGTGATCTTTAATGATAGATTTCCTTCAAGCATCATTACTCTCCTGCTGAGTTATGCTACATTTACTCCAACCAGAACTAGCTCCTTCTTATTCTTTTCAACTTCATCTTCTAACTCTCCTTGCCTCTTGTGGATGGCTTTTGGTGGTGTTGTCTCTGGCTCTGTCATGAATACAAAAGTCTTCAAAGTCTTCTTCAAGAAGTTTCATGTGCTTCTTATTTTTCTTTGTCATTCTATAAATTTGCACTAGTACCTACATGATTTCATCAAGAATTTTAAAACTGGAATTTACCTCATTATTTTGGCATGAGTTATCTTTTAAAGATGAAATTCTCTCAGTGTTATTGTTCCATGATTCAACTATTGGCTCCATATCATTTGCTGCCATGAAGCATATCTGTGTAGTTTCTTCTTCATTTACAGATGACTCAGAAAAGCTTTCATTCTCCCTATCGCTCCATAGTTTGCCTTCCTTTATCCTTTCTTAATTTTAGACAATTTGATTTAATGTTTCCTTCTTGATGACATTTGAAACAGGTGATGCTTTTTGAATTTTCTTTTCTAGGTTTTTCTTCTGAGGATCTGAACTTGGCTTTTGCAAAGTCCTTCTTCTGATGCTCGGACTTCTGAGGAAAGCTTCCCTTCTTTTAAATTCTTTGAGGAATTCTTAAATTTTTCTTCATGAACTTCATGAACTTTCTTGCCAACATTGCCATCTCTTCATCAGCTTCAGAGGAGCTGTCACCAACAGCCTTTGCCTTAAGAATGATGGCTTTCTTTCCTTCAGCTTTGGCCTTATCTTTCTTTTAGAAGTTCTGCATGGATATTTCATGGGTTATTAAAGATCCAATTAATTCATCATACTTGTAAGTGGTGAGATCTTGAGCCTCTTCTATTGCATTCTTCTTTGCCTGCCATTTCTCTGTTAGGTTTCTAAGGATCTTCTTTACTTGTTCCTCTTATGAGAAATTCTTTCCTATCCTCTTAAGCTCATTAAAAATGTTAGTGAATCTAGTGTTCATGCTGGATATGGATTCATTTTTTTTCATTTTCGAACGGCTCATATTGGCGTAGATTCTGATTGATATTGGATTCTTTAACCTTGTCGGTTCCCTCATAAGTAACCTCTAGCTTCTTCCAGATCTCTCTCGCACTTTCGCAACCTGAAATTTTGTTATATTTTAGCTGCATCTAAATCACAATGAAGAAAGTTAATAGCATCTATGTAACTTTAAAGTTTCTTCATATCAGCATTAATATATGCACTTTCTAGTTTCGGGGCAGTAATCCCATCCTCTGTAATCGTGGGGATGTATGGCTCATTGGCTATTGCCAGCCAAGCATAAATGTCCTACGATTGGATAAAATTCTTCATTATATTCTTTCAAAATGTATAATTATGTCCAAAGAATAGAGGAGGTCTAGACATAGATAATCCTTTAGGAAGGATCTATGTGGTCAAGTTTCTAAGTAGATGTTTTAAGGTATTTTCACCCACGATGATCGTTTACTCAAGATATATTTAAATCTGCTCATTTGAGTTAAGCTTTGATACTAATTGTTGGACCCAGTAGGGTGTAAAATAAGTTAGAGGGGGGTGAATGACTCTTTTTCAAATTCAAAGCACGGTTCAGAAGCTAAGCGGAACTTGCTTCTGAAGTCTCTTCTGAGTAATCAAAGTTTACTCAGAATCCCCCTTTTTCTTTTAGTCATTTGTAAAGCATTATTCATTTTACTTGATGAATGCAATGACAATGGATATAATAGAGTTTAGAGAAATGCAAACACAAGTTTTTATTTTGGTTCAACCTCTGCCTAATCTAGTCCTCGGAATCTCTGTCCAAGATTTAATCCACTGTATATTCTTCTTCTGGTGAAAAACAAACCACTACAATGCTGGTTGAAGTACCCTCCAACAACCTTAGCAAATATTGAGCTATACCAATACAAAAGTACCCTCCTTGTTGTATCTAAGGCTTTGAGCTTTCCACTTTCAGAGTACCCTCCTCTTAAGTTTTCTAGCTCTCTCACACTAGCTTAACCCCAAGCTAATGCTTACAATTTTTTTGAATTAAAGAATGAAGAATGAGTTTCTGAATTTTGTTTCTATAAAAACTCAGTTATAAACAGATGTAAAGAAATGTGTTTGCTTTTGGTGATTCAGAAGAAGATTGCATTCGTTTGAAAGCTTGTTTTCACTCTTTAGCTTTTTTATAATTTGGTAACCCTCTTCAATGGCAGAAATCATCCTTTTATAGAGGGAGAGAATGTTTTTATTGGTCTTGGACTATTACTAGAATTCTTCCCATTATCTCAGTGCAAGTTTCCTTTAGGAATCTGTTTAGAAATGAGCAAGTCTCAAGAGAATCCCCGTGACACCTGCCAAGAGGATTGTTTTGGTCCCCACACTTGTACGATTATCTGCTATGAGAATGATAGGAATTTTTTTATCCTTTATCACCAACAACCTTTATCCTTTTTCATATAGAGGTACATTGGCACGCGGTGGCATTTAATGCGATGTCAGCTCACTTGAGATTTAATGACAAAAGACTAAGTTACACTTAGCAGAGCTTCTAGAGAATTTCTCTTCTGTAGAGTGAATCCTTCCTCTCAAACCTGTTACTTGATACTCTTGTGAGGTCTTGAGTTTGGTTCCTTCTGAAACTACTTGGGCTTCTGAACTCAGAACCATCAAAACATAAATTCTCTTATCTTAGAATCCAACATTTTTCTTTCTCTTTTCATGTAATGTAATGGCTTTATCAAAAATTTTTGTGAACTTACTCCTGTATGGTTGGATGATGATTTCTAAGCCTGAGGCTCTTAGGCTAGTACAACATTCTTCTCAATTCCATGCGAAGCGATAGGCCGTTTAACTTTCTTTGCATTGTATTAGTCTTGTCGGTTAGTATTTTCTTATGTATTTTTGTATAAACCCATGTTTTCTTGGATTGGGCACTTTGGATTTGGTTTTTTAAATGTATGTAGTTAAACCTTTTTCCTTTTACCATGCTCTTTATACTTTCTTAGGTTAGGTCTCTTAGTCGTTTGATTCATTCGCGCTTGTCATTTTTACATGGCCATGAAAGGTTTACTCTCTCTTGGATTAGGTTTTCTTGGATGTGTACAAGAAATATGCATTTGTTCTTTGTTCGGGCAAAGCCTCCTATGTCACATTCTCAACTCTAAACTTGCTGGTTTGTAGTATGATGTGATACAGTTCTTATAATTGGCTTTGAGATTGTATCTCAGAGACCGTAGTGACATATTCTCATTTGTTGGATGAGGGTGTCAAGCTTGGATGGGGGGTGCCAAGACTCGATCTTCGAACAATTTACGTGTAATGGGTCACGATATTCCCAAGTGAACTAGATTTAATGATTCAGATGAGGGCTCTAAGACATTTTTCAATTAGGGTGTTGCTTTGTTTTCCAGTTATGATACATTTTCTTTCTCCGTACAAGGGTTCCATGATTGATTCTCCTTGATGATCCTTATTCTTGAGATGAGGGTTCTGAGATCGACTAATAAACATCGCATATATAGTGTTTTATAAAATATACAAGGTGGGTGTTTTGCCCTACGTATTGGGCAGATGAGAGCATTGCCATTTTTAATGTCTGTGTCTTATTTGCCCTGGTGGAATTTCCAAATGTTGGGTCATGCTTTTCCCTGGGATGACATGATGTTTGGTGACATAATATTTTGGACTTGGGATATCCTAAACGAGACTTCTATCGGGGCCACGGCTTCACATCCATGGGCTAGGGCAAAATAGTTCTCTTTCATGGCTTCGTTAGGTGTTGTGCTATATGACCCATGCTAATAAATTTATCAAATCCCATAGGGAAAATCCAACTAGTCAATGTCAAGATGTCGCTAGGTAAATCCATGAGGCAAATAGATGAATAACCATTTATTCACGGGTGCTATTGGATGATTTTTTGAGGGAAATAGGCGAGTAGCCAATGTCATGTTGCAATTGGGTGAATCCATTAAGGGGAAGGGCGAATAGCTGATGTCATAATGTCAGTGGGAAAATATGTAAGGTAAATAGTCGACTAGTCAATTTTACGATGTCTAATGAGGGGGCTGAGTCCAATGCTACTAAATTCACATTGTTCGTTGGATGAGGGTGTCATGGTTAACTTCAGTGAAGAATGGGAGAATAGCTAATATTGGGGGTGTTGTTGGGAAAGTTTGTGAGTAGTCCAAGTCATACCGCCAATGGACAAGTTATTCCAAGAGAAGGTGAGTAACTATTTTCAGGATGTTATAACCAACATAAGGGTGTTTTTGAGGAAGGTTCATGAGGTGAGTAAGTGATGAATCCCCTAGGTGATGGTTGAATGATGATCCCGACATTGGTAATGATGAGTTAAATGTATGAAGATTGATTCTTTTGTGAGATGTGTTCAAGATTAGTGCATCATATGTAGCTAGGTCTTAGTAAATGGGAGAGTTTAACGTGTTGGATAAGGGTGCTAAACACATCTCTTTATAATCTTTGTTTTCTCTTTAGGTATGGATGTTAAGCTCAACTCCTTTAACTTTCATTTTTTAATTGGATGAGGGCGCTAGCTCATTTCTTGGAATATGTGTTGGATTGATTTCTCCATATGTGTTTTCCTTTATTTCCCCTTGGATTTTCCACTTAAGATTATCCTATATTTAAGAGACATTTTATTTCACCCTTGCATCAGCTAAGGGTGCAATATCAAACTCTTAGAATCTACGATTCGCGTTGGATTAAGGTGTCATGGGTTCCATTACCAGATATTTTTTGTTGGATGAGGGTGCCATACCCAAATTTTTTCTTTGTTGAATGAGGGTGACATGCCCGAAAATGTTAATTTTTCTTCTATTAGAGAGTCATGCTCGATTTCGTAATCTTTGTTGGAAGGAGGGTGACATGCCCCAAATGTTAATTTTTCTTGGATCAAGGAGCCATTCCCAATTTGGTAATCTTCGTTGGAAGGAGGTTACCTTGCCCAGAAATGTCGATTTTTCTCTTTACTTTTCATTAGAATGTGCCAAGCCCATTTAGATGCCAAACTTCTCGTTGAAGGGTGTCATGTCCAACTTATTTAATTAATCTTTACTTTTTGTTGGAGGTTGCCAATATCATATAAATGCCAAACTCCTCGTTAAAGGGTGTCATACCCAACTTATTTAATTAATCTTTACTTTTCGTTAGAAGGTGACAAGTCCATTTAAATGCGAAACCTCTCATTGAAGGATGTCATGCCCAAATTATTTAATTAATCTTTACTTTTCATTAGAGGGTGACAAGTCCTTTAAACTTCAAATTTCTCGTTGGAGGGTGTCATGTCCAACTTATTTTATTCGTTGAAGGAGGGAGTCATACCTAATTAATTTATCCATTGGGAGAAGGTTTCATACCCTAATGATTTATCTGTTGGAAGAGGGGGTCATGCCCAAATATTTATTCATTGGAAAAGAGTGTCATGCCCGAATATTTTATCCGTTGAAAAAGGGTGTGATGCTCAGATATTTTATCCATTGGAAGATGATGTCGTGCCCGAATATTTTATCCGTCGGAAGAGGGTGTCGTGCTCAGATATTGTATTTGTTGGAAGAGGGTGTCGTGCTCAGATATTGTATCCGTTGGAAGAGGGTGTCGTATCCAAATATATTATCCATTAGAAGAGGGTGTCCTACCCAAATATTTTTTTGTTAGAAGAGGGGGTCGTGTCCTAATATTTTATTAATTGGAAGAGGGTGTCATGCTTGAATATTTTATCAGTTTGAAGGGGGTGTCATTCCCACATGTTTTATTCGTTGGAAGAAGGGGTCATGCTCACATATATTATTCGTTGGAAGGGTGTGGCATGCCCATTTAACTTTTAAATTTTCTTGGAATGATGGTATCATGCCCATTTAATGTTTAATTTTCGTTTGAATGAGGGTGTCATACCCATTAAATGTTCAAATAAGAGTAGAGAGAATCACATTTAGGGAGTAAAAATACTATTAAATGAGCAATCAATTAAGTAAATATTCAAGTCCATCAAATTTCGACATTTGTTTAGACAAGTAAGCTTACACATTCGAAGATGGCTAAGAAAGTATACCAAATTTTGGGTTGAATATAAATCAGAGTATTTAAATGTTTAATTGGATGATTTGATGAAGTCTAGCCTATGAATGTTGTAAATTTTGACAAGTATTAGATAAGTAGGGAAGAGACAAGATAGGTGCTTACTGAGTCATATGTCGATGACTATTCAAATTGATTCGATGAGCTAACTCGGTTGTGTGAGATCTTCAACTCGTTAAAATTTTTGAGAGCATCACCATAGGAATTTCTACTCGAACCATCATCTTCGCTTGGCCTTCTAGTGTCGGGACTTCTTCAAGGTCTTCCTCTCTGAGACCATGCTTGGACTGCCATCTCCTCCTCTTGGTTAACTAGCATCATGACTTCTTCACGGCCTATTCCTCTCCAAGACCATGCACGAATTTCCATCTCCTACGCTTGGCCTACTAGCGTCGTGACTTCATCACAATCTTCCTCTCTAAGACCATGCTCTGGCTACCATCTCCTCCACTTGATGACTAGAGCTGTGACTTCTTCATGGCCTTCCTCTCCGCTTGGCCGACTAGTGATGTGACTTCTTCATGGCCTTCTTCTCTAAGAGCTCGCACCAAATTTTTTTCTTTTCATCTCACCGTAACCTTTTCTTTTCATTCAAAACTACATTAAGTGGGTTCTCAAGTTACCCAATCTTTGACCAGTTGCCCTTAAATTGTTGGTGACTACCCTTAACTTTGGATTAATCAAAGTAGGCTACGATCCCATTGGGATTTTTCGAGTGAGCTAAGGCCCTATTGGAATAATTCAAGCGAGTGAAGCCTCTTTGTTGGATTGGATGAGTTAAACATCTTTGTAATGATATGTATGGAAGATGATGGTTGAACAACTTAGTGAATTGACTTGTTAGATCAACTTGGCTCTCATATACTTCATCTAAGTGAGATGTGATTTTATCAATCTCCCATGATTATTTTGTTTCTCAATTTTGTATTGCTAAGAGCTGCAATACAGGTTGTACGAGAAGCACATAGATTGAACTCATCATAACTTTTATTGCACAATACTATCATCGATCATCATATCCAACAGCTATCATCGGATTCGCATGTCCAAGAGTCAGATTTAGAGGCTCCAAGCAACGATTCAGAGTGCGATAATCCATGCTCCACCCCTACGATCATCTTGCCCATCCTTTTTACATGTTGGTTCTCTCGAGATCTATTCCATCAATCTGTTCACGTCTAGCTCTTTCTTCTTTCGCTTCCCACAAGCCTACTCATAGAGTAATGCATTAGACTAGTAAACTAATCGAGAGAAAGTATTTCACCCACAATCTAATAAGACACATCAAACTATTATTCCAAGACTAGTTAACTAGGAATTTAAAGGTGCCTTATGCGCTTCTTTAATGAAAATCATCAAATTGACATATCATGCCCAATAATTTGAAACTCAAGGACGCGTGTAGTTAACGCGTGTCATCGTCTTTTATTTGTGCATCAACATTCTTGGATTATACTTCTTAAATATATGAGTTCAATTATACTCATCATATGTCTTTGTCTTTAACTTTGTGACACCAATATTCATGCTTTCACGGACTTAGCCTCTTAGAAGTGTACGACCAAGGCGCGTTTTTTATGCTATCATGTTTCATGGACTAAGCCTCTTGGAAGTGTACCACCAGTGCATTCTTTTTTCCTTCGCTTGCACTTTAACAACATTTCTACTTTCATGGACTGGGTACCTTGGATGTGTATGTCCAATGAAAGCATTTTTCTTGCATTATGGATGACTCTTGATCTTCTCATGTCTCTTGGACGTATATGTCCAAGACATGCTTTTTCCTTTGAGCTATGGTTATGATCAAAAGCTTTTTGTGTACGTGTATGTCCAAGACATGTTTTTCCCTTGTAAAATTATGCTTTCATGGTCACATTATATCTTAGAGGTGTATGTTAGAGACATGCTCCTCCCTTTGGGCTAGGGTAACTCTCTTGGATGTGTATATCCAAGACATGCTTTTCCCTTGTAAAGTTCATGTTTTCCCTTTAGCTTGGGATAGGGTAACTCTCTTGGACGTGTATATCTAAGAAATGTTTTTCCCTTGTAAATTCCATGCTTTTCTCTCGAGCTTGGGCTTGGGCTACGGCTAGGGTAACTCTCTTGGCCAAGACATGATTTTCCCTTGTAAAGGCCATGCATTTCCCTTAGATCTCTTTGACATGTATGGACAGTGCATGTGTTGTACCTTTTAATTACGTTATGGATAACTCCTCATGATAGGATGGGGATAGTCGATTTAACTTTGTCAATCAATTGGGAGCCTGTTCCAACCAAACAAATCTCTCCATCGTGCTCTTTATTTTGGAGGGTAATGTTTATTGTTCTATTTCTTTTTCTTCACTTTCTTGTTGTTACTTTTTTTCTTTTGTTTTTCAAAGGTTTAATGCATCGACAGCCCCCTGAACTTGTTCAAAAAGGGCTGTTGCCACCTTGAACTTTCAAATGTGATAGATATCCTCCTGTACTTGTCTAAAACGTGTCACTTTACCCCCCTCGTAAAAATATCGACTTCAAGGATAAGAAGATGAACAAGACGGGTCAAGAATTGATACAATATTATAATTAATTGAAGAAAAATTTAGAATAGAGATGAAGTTTTGAAAAAGATGAAGAATATATATTAAGAATTTTGAATTGTAAGAATACGAATGTTATGGCTTTTTTGTATTCATTTTCTATTCCACCAACATACTTTACGCACATGTATTTTGATGGTCATTTAAGTAGCAAGTCAGGTCAGCAAAAGGGGGTAAAGTGACGTGTTTTAGACAAGTACAAGGGGTAATCTATCACATTTCAAAGTTCAGGGTGGCAACAACCCTTTTTGAACAAGTTCATGGGGGGTGTAGATGCATTAAGCCTTTTTCAAATGTTATTTTTTTTCATGGTTGCTTTCTGTTGTTCGTTTTCCATAGACGACGCCACTAGTACGGTTATTTCGCTCTGACATGAGATTTCGGTGATCTGTATATGTATATATATAAACATATGTATGTTTATATATACATACATATACATAAATACACGTACAAACATACATACATATATATACACATATGTATGTATGTATGTATGTACATACATGCATACATATATGTGTATGTATATAAACATATATATATATATACACACACACACAAATGTATACATATACATATGCATATATATATGTATATATTTATATGTATTATACATATACATACATACATACATACATACATACATACATATATATTTATACACATACATACATATACATACACATGCATATATATGTATATATTGAAATTTAAAAGCATTAAAACTAAGACAAACGTACCAGATTTGTATGTATATATGTACATATATATGTATATGTATGTGTGTGTGTATCCCAATACATAGTTTACACCCTCAAGTTGGCAGAAAAAGTCATGTGCCACCCCAACCTTTCATATGTGCAACTTTACACCCTAAAATTGGCAAACATGAATAACATAACCCCCTTGAAGCTGATGTGGCAAGGTTTGACTTTTTGAAGAGAGTGGGGTGTGAATTTTTGACCAAAAATAAATATTATTTTTTTCTCTTTTTCTTTATCCATTCATCTTCTTCATTTGAATTCACCGTCTCTTTTGTTTCTTCTCCGGCACCAATTATCAATTCCAATCTGTTCCATTCTTAGTCCTGATACAAAATGAATCATCACAAAACTACCGATATCTAGGTTTGATTTACTTTTGCTAATCAATTAATGGTTTAATTTACATTTTTAGGCTTTTCTTCCATTCTCATCCACATATTTTGTACAATTCTTGAATTTCAATACAAATTTAACTTGCAATTAGTTTTCCACCTCTTTAGAATATGATTTGATCAATGGTTGAGCAAACCAATCGTATAATTGTTTATATCAGCCCGCCTAATGGCCCACTAGTAGGCCCATATAACCCAAGAGTTGCAGTCAGGCCATGATTGAAACCAGTGATTACAACTGAGTTAATGCAAGGGAGCATTATCGCATCATAAGAGCAGTTGGGGCACTAAGATAGCGGTTACCACCATGATCTCAACATGACCCTAATGTTTATGCCATGACCATGAATTGGCTATAAATAACACCTCTTGTAGAGCTTCTCGAGTAGGTTATTCCACTACTAACATTACATTCAAACAACCATATTCTACCCCTTGAACTAACTTGAGCATCGGAGAGGCTTCTCCGGAACCCCGGTCGAGCCTATCTAACGTCTATTTGTGTTGTAGGTATCCCACATTTGGATTGATCTACATCATTAGTGCGGTGAGCGTGGGACACCTTCGCTCTAATTTTCAATCATGAATCCTAGTTCTTCACAACAAATCGCGAAGAATATAGTTAATTCGGAGGACAATCGAGATAGAATAGAAAATAGTGTAAACTGGTGAATACACCTCGCCCCAAGACATCTGGGGAAATATCATGACACATATATTGATTTCTAAAGAGATGAAGAAAGACCTGCAAGATTGGCTACTACCCAGTATCACTCCAAAGGAGCAGGCTTAGGCCAAATATACCAAGCAGTTGATGTACACCATGGTCACGATGCAAGACACTGTAAATGAGGAAAAACAGGCCCGTGAGGGTAGTGAAAGAAGGCTTAGGGAATTGGAGGCTGCGTTTCATAATAGAAATCCGAACGGCTACAAAAAAAACGTCTGGTATATCATAGGCTGGAGTTAGAGGCCCCTGGCATCGTAAAGAAGGCTATGGAATGAGTAGGAGGAGAGAGATCAAAGAGGAGACAGGAGAGATCCCATAGCCTCGTGAGATCCCACTGCCTAGGGAAGGAGCTAACGATGAAGGAAGAGTGGCGTGAGGATAGACCTTAGAGCCCGGTCAGGTATTGCGAATGGGAGAGTCAAGGTTCCTCAAAAGAAGAATGGGTCACCCAAACATAGACCCCAATCTCACGTCCTCGGAGTAGGAGATATCCCCTAGAGAGGAATACAAGAAACGGCCAAGCCGAGAAGGAGATTGGGGCAAAGAGACTCTGGCTAGAATACTTTGTGGAGTCAAGAGCAAGACCCAACCCCAGTCAAGGGGAATATTTCAGAGCAGCCAAAGAGGCTATAAGGAAAGAGGATATGGAGCCTGCAATGAGGTAGCAAAAACTTGAGATGATGAAGGATCTCAAGGCATATATGACCGAGGTCGTAGTGGACCCAGTGCTGCCAGAAATTGAGGATGTGGAATCCCCGTTCTCCATGGAATTTCAACAAGCACCATTCGATCGTGAATTCAAATACCCAAAACTGCACATGTACAATAGAGAAGGTGACTTGGCCAATCACATAAAGAACTTTTACCGGTCTCTGATTTCTACCATGATCTTGGATTCCATAAAGTGTAAGCTATTCCCGGCCACGCTGGACTGGGCTGGCAAATTACTAGTTTGAAGAACTCAAACCCGGATCCATCATGTCCTTCAAACAGATGGCCCATGACTTCATTCTTGATTTCATTACATCGACACCCCCACAAAAGATGGTGCAAGACCTGCAGGTGTGTAGGCAAGATTGAGGGGAGAGCTTATCATCCTACCTAGAACGATTCAACAAACTAACATTGGAGATCCGGGGGTGCAGCTTAGAGGCAGCTATAGATGCATTGGCCAACAACTGTCGATGCCCAGATTTGTCAAAGGAGTTGCTGATTAAGAGGCCAAAATCATTGGCCCTAATGATGTAAGAAGCTTGAAAGTGGATAGTATGGGAAAACCACCAAAGGCATAAGGCTGACCAAGATGGTGGTAAAAGCAACATAACCCTGGCTAGGTAGAACAGGATCTGCTCTTCTCAGGGAAGAGACTTCAAGAGAAAGGAAGCCAGCAAGGAGTTCATAGCCCTACGAGCTAGTAGAAAGGAGATCCTATATTGGGTTGTACAGAGCGGCCAAGACATAGAATATTTGCCAAAGCTGCATAAACCAAAAAAGTCGGGCACCTACTGTGACTTCCATAAGTCGCAAGGTCATAATGTAGAGGAATGCAAGCACTTGGCCATTGAACTAAACAAGAAAGAAGCAGCGGGGAAATTAAACCACTTCTTGACAACTCACCCATCGAGATAGGAGCAGAACCACAAAGAGCATGAAAACCCACAAGAGCAATCACAAGAACGGGCATGAGAGGAAAGGCCCCCCTATGAACAAACGGAGAGGGCCGAAACTCCCCACCGGCCCTTAGAGGGGTGATACGTGTCATTATTGGAGGACCACTAGCGACCAAGCGAAAGAGGGAGGAAGACCAAGGCTATGCGAATACCAATTCTTACACCATCTTCTCCTTCACTCACATAAGAAAGCCCCTCCCACACTCAGACTTCCTGGTCATCAACACCCATGTGAACGACTATTTAGTGAAGAGGGTTTTGGTAGACACAGGAAGCTCAGTCAACTTAATGACCTCAGCCACATTCAACGCCCTACAAATCAATCCTAAAAAGATGAGGATCTATCAAGGATCGGTCATAGGACTGGCAGGACAATCAGTAACTATAGTGGGGTCTGTCATTATGACCTTTATGATTGGGGACTCGTACCCCAGATGGAAAAGCCAGGATAAGTTCCTTGTGGTAGATATGCCATTTGCCTACAATTTGATAATAGGATAACCCACCATCCCAGATTTTGAGGCCGTGATTTCAATGAGACATCTGGCTATACTCATCCCGTCTAGTAGAGGGGTAGTGGTAGCCAAGGGAAATCAGCAGGTGGTAAGGGAAACGTACCTAGCCTCTTTAACAGCCGAGCCTATCCCACAATCTGAAGAAAGAGAGAAGGCTGAAGTGTTGGACAAACTAGAGTCTATAGTATTGGCACAAGGGAGGGAGGTTAGGATCGCTAGCACCTTGGAAGGGAAGCTGAAGGAGGACCTTGCCTAGTTATTGACAGAGAACATGCACGCCTTTCATGGCAACCTGAGGATGTGGCTGGGGTCAACCCAATGCTCATAGAGCATGCATTAAACATGAGCCCAGACTTTACTCCGGTGAAGCAAAAAAGGAGGAACCATGGTCCGAAGAAGCAAAAGGCTATAATAGTAGAGGTATCCCGGATACTAAAGATTGGCCTTATCTGAGAAGTCCACTATCTTGAGTGGATGGCAAACGTAGTCCTTGTTAAGTAGCTAAGTAAGGAGTTCCACATATGTGTGGATTTTACAGACCTAAACCAAACCTGCCCAAAGGATTGATTCCTGTTACCCAACATTGATTCGCTGGTAGACTCTACGATCGGGTTCATCTCCTATTTAAGATTAGACACCCAAGTTGGATACAATCAAATTCCCATGGCCAAGGCTAATGTGGAGAAGACATCATTTATCACCCATGAGGGTACCTACTGCTACAAGGTCACGCACTTTGGCCTGAAGAATGCGGGGGTAACGTACCAAAGGATGGTGACCAAAATATTTGGAGATATGATCTTAAAGACAGTGGAACTATATGTGGATGTTATGATCATCAAGAGCCAAACTTTGGCCGACCACCCAAGGGATGTGGAGTTGGTGCTGAAGACATTAAACCAACACAATCTGAAACTAAACCCAAATAAATGTGCCTTTGGGATTACAGGTGGGAAGTTTTTAGGGTTCCTCGTAATCCCAACGAGGCATAGAGGTGAACCCTGATAAAATAAAGGCGATCTTAGATCTCAGTTGGCTAAAGAACATAAATGGAGTACAGAAGCTCAATGGGAACGTGAATGCATTTGGCCAGTTTATCTCTTGCTTGGCCAAGCGATGCCTCCTATTCTACAAATCGTTGAAGGGAGCCAAAAACTTTACATGGAGCCAAGAACGATGACATCATCCTGGGATTTCTTCAACTCCTCCCCTAATGAGGCGACCTCTTGATGAGACAAAGCCAGGTCCTCCTTTAGTTTAGACTTAGCCTTAGCAGCCTCTTAAACAACTACGGCTGAAGAAAGCTTCAGGCCATCAAGTTTGGTGGTAAGAGCGAAAACACTTACCTTACTATTCTCCAAGTCCAATTTGAGCTTAGAAAATAGCTCAGCTTTCCTTTGGCGCTCCTCCACCGTAGCTTTCACCTTCTTTAGTTCATCTTCCATAAGAGCCATTGTGAGCTTCAGTTGAGCCAATCCTCCGCTTTCAATATCCGGGCCTCATGATTGTTCCAATGTAGATACTTGAGAAACTGGAAAGAATCAGCAAGGTTCTGCACAAAGATGGACTTGTCATTGAAAAGAAAAGGAGAGAGGCCTGTTACACAAGAGGAGAATAGAACTAACCCGGACATTGTTATACACTTGTTCCTTCACCATGGAAAGTGAGTAGCGGCTGGAGTAGTGGGACTCCTCAGCAGGAAGCTCCGAGAACGAGCACAAGTCCTCCACCACCCCGAAGTGGGTGAGGTCAGTGTCAGGGTCATGCTCCTCTAGCCACTGCTGCAAAATGAAAAGTAGAACAAGATAGAAATTAGGAAACTACTAGGTATAAAGGCAAAGTTATAAGTTAAGGATCTTTACCTTGTTGGGGTAAGGAAGCTCTTGGTTAGGGGCCACCCCACCCCTTCTAAGCGAATGGGGGAACCCTCATCCTCATAAACCCCCCCTTTGGGCCTCTTGGAGAGAGATTCCAATAGGGAAATGGACCGAGCTCGTTTTGGTGAAGGAGCAACTAGAGTACTAACCCTAGGTTTCCACGCCCACCTGGCGCCCTTCCCCACCTCAAGAAAATCAACATCCCACACCATAGGCCAAATGCCAATAGCATCTTCCTCCTCCTCATTTTCCTCTCTCTCTTCACCCTTAGCCGCTTCTTCCTCTTTCCCCCTTCTTCTTGGAAGAAGAAGAGATTTCCACCACATTGACAGGCTTCGATGGGAGGCTGACTTCATTAACATCCTCCACATCCTGGAGGATTTGCTCTATTGAAGTGTGGTTGGGGCTAAGGGATGCATTTGCGTTTAGCGCCTCCATAGCGGTCTAAGCTTTGGATGAAGGGGGATTGGCCAGATGAGTCTGCATCAGTTCTACAATAAAAGCAGCCATATCACCAAAATAATCAAACATTCCTACAAAAAGAAGAAAGGAAGTAAATTGATAGTAAAGGGAAAAAAGGGAAACTTACGGGATCGGCCCTGGGGATTCCTAACTACGGTCAAGATCTCATTGTCGAGTTTGTAGTGAGCACTATTGGACCAGAAAAGCGCTCTGAATTTCCTCCAATGGATGGGAGTGGGATTAAGTTGGTGCAGGATAAATAGAGTCCGGCTTTGGTTGAAGTTTAAACTCCCATCCCTCATCTAAGTGTTGCAGTTGGCCAGTTCATCATTCCATGTGGTGGGGAACTGAAAATCCTCAACATTATAGAGAGACCCCATCCCCGCATTGGGTTATTTCCCAACCCAAAACCACTAGTCCTTAAACTTTTTAATAGAGTCCAACTTTACCAGCAGCTTCGACATGGTTATCTGATTCAATACGCCAAACACCTGGGTTACCTTGAAACTGGATGGTAGAACCTTTGAAACACCATTCTTTCTAATTGAAACCCTAGGTCAATATAGAGCTTGTCAAGGAGGGTAAGCTCTAACCAAGAGTTAGAGTGTACCTGGCCTGGAGGAAGATTAAACTAGTGCAAGACGGAGCAGATAGAAGGGGACAAGGGTAGGCAGAACCCCCATTCTATCTACTTCTAAAAAATGGGAAACATTCAGGCCGCTAGGAGTATTAAGGTGTTCGCTCTTCTTAGGGATAAGGGTTAATAAGCCCGCCTTGTTCAAAATCACAAGAGTAAGATGAACAAGGCGCTCCTCGGTCATCACTGATCTGACCCTGATGTCTACATCCAGACCTATTTCCTTCTTCTTTTTGGTTTTAGGTTTGGGAGGGACATCAAGGTATATTAGGGCAAGATCCACACAATATTCAACTGTGGGTTCAATGTACAATAGAGGAGTATAAATCCGTGGGGGCTCAAAGTTGGAGGTTATCCCCTCATAAGCGATGGAAATGGAGCTTAAGGGAATGGCAGGAATTGGGCGATTTGAGGACTTGCCTTAGAACCGGGAGGAGTTTGGGAAGGTTTTGGTAGGGACCATGGATGAAGGAGAAAATTAAGGAGAGTAAAGGAGAAACCTACTGAGTTCGACGGAAGCAAATCTGGAATCAACGAGGAAGAAATCAATGGCGAAAGCAAGGAAAAATAGTGAAAGCAAGAAAAAGGCAATGGTGTAAAATAGCATTATTTTATAGGAGCGAAATATGGAATAGAGCCTTAATCATTACAATTTCAACTTCCAAGGAAAAACAACCTCTAAACTGAAGAGCTGCGTTTGGGGCATGGCGCCCTGAAAGGTCGCGCATGGTGAGAATTTTGAAATTATGAATATCAAATGTAGTACAAGTCAACTCGAAGGCCGCTCCTTCATAACTTGTGACACTTCGGTCTAGGTTTGAAGTGGCTCAAGGCTTAAAACCCTCGCCTTATGCTTGGGGAGGACTACTCTAGGAACCAGAGTCTTATCTTGTTAAAGCAAAAAAGAGGGAGGAGCAAAAACTTTCAAGAATGGTAATTGCAATAATGCCAGATGATTTTACAAGATCGGATACACCCCCATGGACCAGTATTTCAGAGGTCAGTCAAGTGTTATATCGATTCTTTAATCCAACCAAGGTCCAAGAACTAGGTCGGTCATATGAGCTCGGCAAGCCAAATGATCGCTTCAGCCTTCATGAGATCAGCCGTAAACCGACCCTAACAAACATATCTTTATTCGAAGCTTGTAGTTGCTGGACCTGAAAGAGTCCAGCCCAAACCAGGGGGGACTCATGATATAAGCCCGCCTAATGGCCCATAGCCCAGTAGGCCCATATAGCCCAAGAGGCGCAGTTAGCCCATGATAGAAACTAGCGGTTATAACTTAGTCAATGCAAGGGAGCAGTTATCGTATCATAAGAGCGGTTGGGGCACTATGATAGCGGTTACTGCCATGATCTCAGCATGACCCGAACGTTTATGCCATGACCATGGACTGGCTATAAAAATCATTTCTTCCGGAGTTACTCGGGTACGCTATTCCACTACTGACATTACATTGAAGCAACCATATTCTCCCCCTTGAACTAACTTGAGCGCCAAAGAGGCTTCTTCGGAACCCCGGCCGAGCCTATCTAACATCTGTTTGTGCTGCAGGTATCCCACATTTGGATTGCTCAACATTAATTGTCAATTGAAAGCTTGTGTTGCAAATGAAAATTCCAGCACCATAATACAATTACAGTTAAATACACTTTAACTGCCAACAAAAATTTCCATAAAAATTAATCAACAAAAACGAATAAATTAAAAGGGGCGGACAAACCTGAAACAAAATCATAAGGAAAGAGCATCCTTTTCTTCTGATCAAGCCGGAGAATCAAAACGAAACTCAAGATAGTTAATCGGGGGCGGAGGTATATAATTGGGAAAGGCAATTGTTGGCGTTGGAAAATCAGCGACGGTGCATCTACAGGGGTTATATTTGTTCTTAGGTTGAAGAAGATACGCAGCATATTTTGGGGTTTATGGTTTTAATATTTAAATTATTAGAATTGGATGAGATGCCACATGTCACATGTTAATTCGCCTGATTTTTCAAAAATTTACACATCAGGCGCGGGTGCACTTCAACACATGAGAATGGTGAAATCTTAAGGGGTTAAGTTATAATTTTTGCCAATTTTAGAGGGTAAAGTGTAACATTTGAAAGTTTGGGGTGGCACATGATTTATTGTGCCAAGTTTAGGGTCAATTTATGTATTAAGTCTATATGTATATATGTATACATGTATATACATACATACATACATACATGTTTGTATATACACATACATACATATATTTATACACATACATATATATACATACACATGTATATGTGTGTGTGTATTTGAAAGCATTAAAACTGATACGTACTAGATAAATTGATATGCAGTAGAGAGATTGATGTGAAATCTTAAATTTAATAGGTGATGAGAATTTAGCTATGATACGAAGAGTGGTGAAAAATCCTGAAGTTTATTAGCTTTTATAACACTTTATCTTAATTATTCTTCATCTATAACTTGTAAATAAATTAACAAATATATAATTAGGTAGATAGGTAATATACAATATTCCATAAAATTATAAGACTATAATATATCGTAATAAAATTTCAAGTTATAACAAGCTAGGGTTGTTCAAGAACAACGTGAGTTCGGCTTGATAAAATCCAACTCAAGGAGTTATCATACCAAGTCGAGCTTTATAAGATTCGGCTTAAAAACTCATGAGCATATCATGCAATATTTTTTTTATCATATATTGTTAATTCTCATTTATACACGTATTCACACACACTCACACCAATATATATGTGTATGTGTACGCACACATGTATATATACATGTGTGTGTGTGAGTGTGTATATATATATGTATATATATGTATGTATGTGTGTGTACATATATATATATATATATATATATATATATATATATATATATATATATATATTTATATATAAATTTATTTATTTACATTTATATATTTATTTATATTTTT
>CATIWQ010397009.1:0-41370 GCA_949673415.1 Euphorbia schlechtendalii
TTTGATTCAATCCACAATGGATAGGCACCTTTTCATGATTGGTTGACTCCTGATAAGTGTCTTTTCGTTGGTAGTTGATGGCGATTGATGGTAGTTGATTATGCTTATCTGGCGATTGGTAGTTATGAAGATAATACCAGAAAACTGTCCATGTCGAGACCGTGATATGTGATTTGCGATCGTGAATCTTTTGCTGGCAGATTTCTGTTTTGAAGTGATTAGGTCGTGACCACGAATGATTATCGCGACCATGAATGGATTTTTCTTCAGAAATCTCCTTGTAACTTCACCGATCTTTGACAGCTTCGATCCTAAGCCAAATCTTTAAGTTCCATGCATCTTTTTGCACCTTTTTCACTCTATTTTCATAAAATTCCACTTTTGATCATTTTACTCCCAAGATTTACCTAGTATCTGCATTTGCATAAAAAATAACTACATACCACGTGAAATCTTTTATATGAAGTATAAAAATGATACAAACTATAGTGTTTATTGTATAAAATTATCTTAATAATAAGTGTAATTATACACTTATCAGGTTTTTAACTCAACAGACATTTCTGGCTTTTATACAAGAATGGTCCTAATTGTTGCCCAAATAGCCAAGTGCCATTTGGCGGACTAGTTTCTCTCTCTTTTTTTGGTGTACCACTTTTGTAAATTTATTTCTTTTATTTTTACACATGGTAGCGCTTAAGCTTATCTTGATTGATTGGATTGATGAACTCATTTCCATCAATTTCCATGATCTTGGCAGCTCCTTTACTCAAGATTTTCTTAATGACATATGGACCTTCCTAGTTTTGGCGAAACTTTCCCCTTTGGTCCCCATTTGAGGGTCTCATTTGTTTCAGAACCAAGTCTCCTGCCTTTAATGGTTGGCTTCTGGCTCTAAATCGACTATTGTATGCCCTAGCCATGCGTTGTTGGTACATCTACAAATGATCCAACGCCTTTAACCGCTGTTCATCAATTATGTTCAACTATTCAAATCTGGCCTTTGCCCATTCTGACTCCTCTAACCTCGCCTCCAATGCTACTCAAAGTGATTTCACTTCCATTTCCACTAGTAAAACTACTTCCATCCCATACACTAATGAGAAAGGGGTTTGATTGGTGGGAGTTTTGACACTCATCCTGTATCCCCATATTGCAAATGGTAAATTATCAGCCCAGTCCCTATAGGTAACGATCATCTTGCTCAGGATTTTCTTAATCACTTTGTTGGCTGCCTCTACTACCCCATTAGCCGTGGCTTGTATGGTGATGACCGATGGTGCTTGATGCTATATTTCCTCATTAGGTCTGATGTGGCTCCTTGGAATTAAACCCCATTATCTGATACAATGTGATGTGGGATGCCATATCGGGCAAATATATGCTTTTCTATGAACTTTGCCATTTTCTTAGCGATGATGTTGGTGTAAGATTTGGCTTCCACCCATTTTGAAAAGTAGTCGACTGCTACTATAATGAATCGATGTCCAATAGTCGAGTTTGGCCGAAACTCGCCAATAATGTCGATGCCCCATTCTGAGAATGGCCAAGGAGTAGATAAGCTATGAAGTTCGGATGGGGGTAGATGACTGATGTCTCCGTATATCTGGAACTCATGGCACTTTCGTACTTTCGATAGGTAGTTTGTGACCATTATTGTCCAATAATATCCCTGGTATTGTATTTTCTTAGCCAATGCTATCCCATTCATGTGTGGACCCCAATCTCCCACATGCATTTGTCTCATTACCAACAGTACCTCCTGTTCTGTGAGACATCTCAATAGCATTCCCTCTAATGTTCATTTGAATAGGTCCCCTTTTACTAGATGGAACTGAGTCGCTAACCACCGTAATGAGGTTCTTTCAGAGTCTATTGCGCCTTCTAGGTATTCCCCGATCTGTAAAAATTTAACAATGTCAAAGAACCAATTCCCGATAGCTTGTTGATCCTCCGTTTCCACTAGGCGATAGTAGAAGGGTTCTTTGGCCATTTGCAGTACAACAAACTTGATTGACTAAGTTCTAGGGCCTTCCCACATTGATGCTAGTGTAGCGAGTGCATCTTCATTTGGTTTTCATCCCTGGGCACGTGTTTGAAGATGCATTTGGAAAATTTTTGTGAGATTCTCCATACTACTTCTACGTAAGGATGGAGTGATTCTTCTCTTATTTCCCAGTCGCTAGTGACTTGCTTAATAACCAGAGCTGAGTCTCCCACCATCGATACTTCTCTTGCCCGTGCCTTTCAAAGTGCCTCTAACCTAAACAGGCAGGCCTCATATTCTGCCCCGTTGTTTGTTACTGGGAATTCCAATCATTTGGAATGGGGTATAACTTCATTTTGTGGTGTTATCAATACAACACCTCGACTGAATCCGTTTCTATTCATTGCACCGTTGAAGAACATTTTCCACTCTGCACCGGCGTCCTCTATCAATGCTAGTTGCTCATTTGTAAATTCTAGATTTTCAACGTAATCAGAGTCCAATGGTTGATTTGCCAAAAATTCAGCAATTGCTCATCCCTTAATGACTTTTTTTTGTCACATATTCAATGTCAAACTCAGATAGTAGCAATAATCATCGTGAGAGTTTTCCAGCTAGTGTTAGTGATTGGCATAAGTACTTCATCGAGTCTATCTTTGCAATGGCTTTTATATGATAAGATTGGAAGTAATGTCATAGTTTCTTTGTCAACCAAACCATCGTTGTGCAAATTTTCTCCACTAAGGTGTAGCGTGACTCATACTCGAGTAATTTCTTGCTCAAGTAGTATACTACATGTTCACTTCTGTCTTCATGTTCTTGCACCAGCATGGCTCCAACTGATGACTCCTCAATTGCTAGGTATAGGATCAGGAGCTTTCCAGGTTCTAGTGGGCGGAGGATGGGTGGGCTTAACAAGTATTCTTTGATTTTGTCAAACGCTACTTGGGACTGATCATTCCAAACTATTGGTTGGTCCTTTCAAAGTAGTTTGAAGATTGGCTCGCAGATGGTAGTGAGTCTGGCGATGAATCTGCTTACATACTGTAGAGACCCCAAGAAAGATCGGACTTCTTTCTCAGTTTTCGACGTGGGCATATCCTTGATGACTTTGCTTTTATCAGGATCCATCTCAATTCCTTTTTGGCTGAATATATATCCCAGGAGCTTCCTTCATGTGACATCGGATACACACTTTTTTGGGTTCAGGTGTAGATTATACTTCTCGATTCTGGCAAGAAACTTGTCTAGGATAGCTGGATGCTCCTCCCTGGTGTTGGATTTAACAAGCATATCATCCACACAAACTTCCACCTCCTTATGGATCATATCATGCAGGAGGGTTATGACGGCCTGCTGATATGTTGCACTAGCTTTTTTCTAATCAAATTGCATTACCTTGTAGCAGTATACGCCCCATTCAGTGATTAATGCTATCTTAATCTTGTCAGTTATCGCCATTAGTATCTGGTTATAGCTTGAGAAGCCATCCATGAAGGAATACATAGCTGCCCTTGCTGCGCTGTCAACCAGTACATCGATGTGGGGTAGGGGGAAATCATCCTTTGGGGAGGCCTTATTCAGATCCCTGAAGTCCACACATACTTTGACCTTGCCATCTTTCTTTGCTACTAGGACAATGTTGGCTAGCCATGTCAGGTATTCAACCACTTTTAAGAATTTAACCTCAATCTGCTTTGCTAGTTCAGCCTTGACCTTTTCTGCCCATTCAAGCCTTAACCGACTTAGTTTTTATTTTACAGGCTTGATCTGAGGGTCTGTTGGGATACGGTGTTCCGCGATCTATCTGTCTAGGCATGTCCTCATATGACCAAGCAAACTCTACCATGTGACATTTTAGTACATTTGTGATCTCTCTCTTTTCTTCAAGAGTCAAATCATTGGAAATTATCACCATTTTTGGTGACTCATTTGTACCCAAGTTAATTTCGTACAATGATGTGTAATGAATGTTAAAGACTTTGTGTATGATCATATGAATGCATGTTGCCGTCAGGAAGAACATCAAACAAGTAAGCAAAATTTTCATACTTCATTGAATGAGCCTCGTAGGCAAAATTGTCAAAGACATCAGAAATATTCATTATTACATCATCAATTTCCTCCTCCATAGGCGGAGGGGCTTCAATTGTTGTAGTAGCAGGTGCGTCAGTGGTTGGTTCTGCCTTAAGAGTGGTCTGAATCAGCTTGTTAATACCCTTGGTGAAAGCTGCCATTGCATCTTCTAGTATTCCACCTTTTTCATATTCCTCAGTCGAGGCTATTTCCAGAGCTGATTTCTCTTCCAGTTCAGCATCAACAGGGGACTCAATCAACTGGCTGGTTGTGAAGTTAAACACATCATTGAATATTTTAAGTCCTTTAACTTCCTCCCCATTCAGGATCGTCGATTCTAGCTCTCCCCGGTTCGCCTTAGTGCCTTCCACCTCGCAGACGCTTTACCATGTTACAGAACGTGGGCCATTTGTGCTTGTACATTTTCATGCTAGGGGTGAAACCCAGACCCAATCTAGGTGTGACAAGAATAGGGTCAATGGCACTGATAATCCCCTGATGATATTTCCCCAAGCCTTTTCCAAGGATAAAACCTTTCTTCTTCATTTGAGTTCTCAGGCTCCCAGGGAAGAAGCAATATCACTTCGAAGTTTCACGCCCCTTCTTCTTTTCTTCAGTGGCCATTACCACCCTCAGCCCTTGAATTGTTCTCTCCTCAAATGTGGCAACCGCCATCATCGATTCCTCATCAGCCTCGATCATCACTAGCCTTAGTTTATGAAGGATTTTTATCTTCTGGTGCAGAGTAGAAGGGACTGCCCCTATTGTATGGATCCATGGCCTGCCTAGAAGCAATGAATAAGTTACTGGAATATCTAGCATAGTGAACTTTACATTGGAAGTCACTCCTCCAGTAGTGACCTCTACTTTAAAGCTACCTACTACACCCCTCTTCGAATCATCGTACGCTTGGATCATCATGTCGGATTTTGTGAGCATATCCTCTCTCAGCCCTAGATGAGAGATTGAGGGCCGAGCCCTCATCTACCATTACACATGGTATAGCACGATTGAAAATTTGAACCTTGATAAATAAGGCCCGATTATGCAGTCCCAGTTCCTGCAACAGTTTCGATTGATCAAAAGTTATGGACCGACATCTGAGGGGTAACAATTCCTTCTTAGATGGCAGCACACATCTCGATTACTAAGGTTGTAGGCATGGCAGGCATTTCCATCAACCTCTTGACTAAACCCATCCTATGCTTTTGCGAAGTCTCAAGCAACCTTCAAATACTATATTTGGCCTGAGTTCTTTTCAACTGATTTACTAGAGGGTCTATATCTAGCATGTCTTCATCTACCTTTGGGGTTAGAGGTGGCTCGGGCTGTTCCCTTGCTATTTCCTCTAGCCTAGAGTCATTGAGCTGTACAGTCTCATCCCTTCATAAAACTCTACCACTTCAAGTAACCCTTAGTACTCCATTCTCCATCACTCTTGTTTCCCTGGAATTAACCCAAGGGTACTGGTTATATCAATCCTCCTCTTAGCCACATCACCCCTTCAACTTGTAAGCATCCAAGCTTATGGGCTTCTTCCCAACAGAAATTATCTCACCCTCAGCCAAGGTTCCTTCTTTGGGTTTCCTTTTCCTTCTTGACTTGGGGACATATGCATCAAGATAAATGGGCAACCTTGTTGGTGCTTTCTTGGATTCCACTTCATTGCGTCCCTCTGTGGTTCTCCTTCCTCTGCTGAGAACACTTTTACCAAAGGATCATCCTCGGTGCCTTCATCTTCATCAACCACTGCATTCACCACCGGGTTAGACCGAGATATCATCACTAGAACAGAATCAGTGGGTATCCTTGATCCTACTGCGTGGACATCCCAGTGTCTGGTCATTATCTCCCTGTTGAGATGATGAGTGTGAAAAGATAACTCATCAAAATCTGGGACTGCCAGCCTTGACAAATGATAGCGATAACAATCCTGGGATCAACTTATTATCAATTGTACTATAGAAAGCTTAGATGGTATTGGCGCCAGCACTAGATAGATAAACATCCATCGCTTTATGTAGCCGGTGAGTGATTCTCCTTCCCTCTGTGCACAAGCGAGCAGATCTCACATGGTTTGTTTCGGAAGTTCTAAAAATGTGAACTCCATCTAGAACTCTGTAGAGATGTAGTTCTAATCGCTCTTGGTCTCAACCGACTGCATTTCGTACCACTGACTTACTACTCCTGGTAGTGAGCATGGAAATAGTGTAGCTATCATATTTTGAGAGAGGCCCTATGCTCGACACAGGATATAAAACTTGGACAAGTGGGAAGATGGTGAGTCATTCCCATTAAAAATCAACATATCATCTAAGCTAAAACTAGCCCTCAGGACTTCTTCCCATTCTCTAATCACTCGATTGCTGGACTTCGATTCAAGCATCTCCATCACATCATCTGAGTCCATCCCCTACTCAATCACTATCACATACTCCTCTCCTTTGCCAGCTGATGCTTCTCCTGACTGGTCTCTCCCTATGCGATTCGGCGTAGCTTTCTGGCCGGTAAATATCGACATTCCAACAAAGTTGATCTCAACAGCTTTGATCTTACCCCCACACCCTTGATGGTTCAACTCTTCCTCATCGCTTCCCGTCCTAACCGTCATCACAAATTCTCCAAGCCCTTCAAACAAGCAGCTCAGGACCTTCCACTCTTCTAACCTTTGGTTAATTATTCCTACCCTAGCCTCAAAATTCAGCACAGGGTTGTTCTTCATGCTAGGCTTGAGTGCAGGCTCATAGATGACCTTATCAGCCACCAGTTTCTAAATAGCTTTAGGAGCTCCTTGTAGTTATTCGTGTGATGTCCCATGGCCACTGATAATGGCAGTAATTGTTCTTTTCTTCTGGCCTGGGAGGGATATGCTTCTTCAAGCTTTCTAATTGATTAAGTTCACGCAGCTTGGTGAACAAGAATCCTAAATTATGGCGAGATTCCAAGATATTCTTCCTTTGGCAATCTAACAGCGACTACGTTTTCTTCCTTCACCAATTGTATTGCTAGTTGCTTCGCCTTCACCTGCACTGGGTTGGAATCATTCTTCCTATAATAGGGCTTAGTAACCTGTTACCTCATTTCCGCCTCCATGGCATCATAGCATTCTATCTTCTCAGCTCGAACGAAAACTTCTTGATAGCTATGGAAAGTCTCAAATCCCAGCCTCTTCCGGTAAGATGGCAGCGCACCATCTAAGAACTTTATGATCATTTCTGGCAAACATAGATGAGACTGTAAGCGTACTTGCGTAGCCATCCATCTCTCGAAATAGGGCTCGAAATTCTCCCCCGGTTGTTACTTCATCGCCTCCAGATTATACATAGTAGTGATTATCAGAGTATTGAACCCATAGTGGTCCACCATTACCTAGGACAAGCATCCCCAGTCATAGGCTATGTCTATCGAAAAATGACTGTACCATTCATTTACGGGACTTGCCAACATGAATATGGACAATTTAGCCATCATACGATCATTGATCCTTAAAGCCCTCATCACGTTTTGATAATGCGCTATATGTGCGCACTGATCTGTATTGCCCATGTACTTTTTAACCTGAGGCATAGAAAAGGTTGGCGATAAAGTATCCTCATCCCTAACTGTGGGCTACATTGGGATCGTACCCCTCTACCCCTGCACATGAGTGGCTAGGAATTGTCTCCAGAGTTCAACCATTCCAGGTTGTTGAAGGATATTATTTGGGGTCTCCGAGAAGCCCCCATACTACAAGCTCGGGTAGTACTGCCCTTGACCTTGAAATTTCTAAGAAGGTCCACCCCAGCTGGGCATTATGGGCTGAGCAACCACTTGAATAAAGGGAATGTAATTAGAAGAGGGCCCTATTTCTGAAGGCCCTGCAGCCCTTGGTGTAAATGGAGCATGTCCTGACTACCCCTGGAAGAATTGGCCACCCACTTGTGGCCCATACACTGTCTGTGGCTGACCCCACCCAGAACCGAACTGATGGAAGTTAGGGGCGACTGCTGTAGAACTCGAGAATATAGCAGCGGAAGATGACGGTTCCCCCGGTAGGATTGTGCCACCGATATTTAGTACTACATCATTTTCCCTCTACTCGGGCTGCCTAGTTCTAGTGTGATGGTTGAGGATTGATAGAAACTGGTCACTATTGGCAAAGGCATTTCTTTGCAGTAGCAATCTCAGCGCTCATCAATGAATTGTTGGCTTGCAGGTTCTGACCTACCCCAGGAGCCTGATCATTGGTCACATTCTCTTCTTGTTGTTGAGTTATGTTACAGAAGCTACACAAAGTGTCTTGTTCTAAATCCGAGCTAGAGTTGGTGTACGGAACTCCTTCTTGGTGACCCATGGTTGGGGAGATGCGGATTAACCAGTGAGAAGACCTGTTCTATGCTTTTTGGAAAACCGGTTTTTTCCTGGCTGAAATACATACGAAAATTGTTAGGGAATGCATGTAAGTTCATGGTGTGTGATTGATGCATGAAATGTTTAATGTTATGGCTGTGGAAAAAAGGTTAGCATGCCATGATGCGAGAAAGAAATCACACACAAGAAGAGCAAAATCATTAGTCTATGTGATAAATGAAGGTCCATTTGTTTTGAGATCCGTACTCTATCCTAGGGATAATGTGAAATGAAGTGACCTAATTACCTGTGTGGTGATAATTTAAAGGTTTGAGAACTAAAGTTAGTTCTCTTGGTGTTCAGGTGACCAGTGTGACATACCCTAACGAAAAGTGATCCAAAAATGTATGGAAATAACTACCATATGCAGCACATAGATGAATGTTTTGGTTCTTTTACCCCATTGGTGCAGGGCCTTGGATTTCAGTGGACATCATCACAAAAGGTATGTAGTGATGAGTGAATATTTTGGGTGAAAAGTAGGGTTAAGACATCAACTAGGATATCTTTTATGTTCACGTTTGCCTCGTGTAGGCTTTTGGTGTGTACAGTTGCCCCGGTAGGGCTATAAGTCGGATGCCAAGTGTACATCGTATAAGGATTTGGGTTGAATGATGCTACATGATTCTAGTTGGTTTCATGTTATCCTAAGGTGACATGATCTCAAGTATCAACTAAGTCTTAAGCATGAATGACATCAGATCATGTTTAATATGAGAGTGTGTGTTTAAGTGTCTACACTAAGATTCGTGGTTAGCATGGCACATTTGTATAATGGATGATGAATTGAAAAGTGGTAAACACTTAGCACATAGCACACAATATCTTTCTTCCAACCATACAACTCCCATGCATAGGGTTTTTGGATAGTCTATCCTAAGTTTGGTTCATCTTAGTACCGCGAGGATACTAAGGAGCGCACTTACAAGAAAATATAATGCATGATCGCGTGTTTAGGGAACACCCTAGTGAAAATGCCTACGGCTTATTTACATGAGGGTTTATAAATGGGTTGCTGATGTAGAAGGTTCTTGTTGCACCGAAATACACTCCAAGCCTCTCCCCAAATAGGTTCTAACGAGTTAGGTACATGCGATATGGCAACAAGTGCTCCAGTCGCTCAAGTACTATCTTTTCTCAGGGAGGCAGATTAGTACAAGAGAAAGCTTCGCGGTAATAGGGGTACCTTAGATTTATGGGCTAATCCCTTCTACTGTAATGTGTTATTACGAATATGTTAAAATTAAGAGAAAACGGAATAATGTGATCAATAATTTTCGGCACTTATCCAAAATCTAAAACCCTTAAAAAATTTTTAAAAAAAATCCCCAGCGGAGTTGCCACTGTGCGGGCGACACGGAGCGGTGGGTCAAGAGCGTGCGAAATGAGAGGCGCGGTCCACCGGGGTGTTTAGAAAAAGGTGTGCCGGGTCAGGGACCAGGTAAAAAGGTTGAAAAGAGAAAGCGAAAATGTTTTAGATCGGTTCGAACCCGAATCCGCCATCTCTTAGTGTGGAGTCGCCACCTGGATTAGCTCTTTCCAGGAATTAGATTCCTATGAGGCTTAACGTCCAGGGGATAGCCCACCAAGACACAGAGATTCAGGTCTGTAATAAGTTGCTTATTTCTTATGTGCTCACATTATATTACATCTACAAAAAACCGTATTTTCTTAATTGTGCATATTTGTACTTAGGTCGTTCTTAGACTTTATATGCATGATTCACGTATTGCAAAATAATAAACCATCCACAAGGAGCAATAATAAATCATGCACAAAGTAGTAAATAAATGCAGAAAATAAAAGTGGAAAATAAAAATTACAAGGCTTCCAAATATCAAGGGATGTAACCACCCATTAACCTATTAATTACATTTCCCAAAAAATTGAAATTGAGATACCCGAAGGAAAATTAAAATCCTAAACATACATCTAATCCTAATCTACCTGCATCCATAAAGTTTAGCACAGGGGATATCACATATGTTCGATTTTGAATTTGGCGAGGCCCGTGTAGCCTAAAAAAATTAAAATCAATCGCGGTAATGTGTTTGTTATATAAATAAAACAATTCAATTAATTAACACATTAGCAGTCGCCAAGTTCTATGCCTCACTAGAGCTCGGCGAGGGAGCCTCGCCAAGCTTTGGCGAGGCTTTCCTCGTCAAAACCTTTTGACAAGCTTAGCCTCGCCCACCTTTGGCAATGCAGGCCCTCGGATCTGGTTTTCCGCAATGTTTTATGTATTTTTTTTGTATTTTATATTTTTTAATTAATTAAATAATTTTATTGAGAACGTCCTTTTGAATTTAGAGATGAGAAGGATTCCCATTCGGATGCATCAGGATACTCGAAAATTATGTGATTCAAGGATAAAATCCTAAAAAAGCCATCATCATCGAACGCACGAGCTGTTACAAAATCCCATGCTCACATCTGGTTCAAGTCCAAGATGGCCCAACTGCACCAAAGAAAAGAATAGAAGAAGCATATGACTCCTTCGTGCATGCTCCACTTGGCTCAGGGGGATATAACTCAGTTGGTAGAGCTCCACTCTTGCAATTGGGTCATTGCGATTAAAGGTTGGATGTCTAATTGTTCAAGGGGTAATGTAAGCTCAACCTCAACAACCTAGTGTAGAGACTCCTATTATAGATTCAATTCTTCCAAGGGAGATTAGGACTCATACCAATCACCCAATTGAGAGCATTATTGATGACTTTCATAGTCTAGTGATTGCGCGAGGTTAGCTTAGCAGGATGATGAGCCATCTAGCTTTCATCTCATTGATTGAACCAAAGAAGTTTGAAGGCATAGGATGACATGATTACTGAACATCAAGATGAAAGAGGAATTGGATCAGTTTAAGTGGAATGAAATTTAGCATCTAGTTCCTAAGCCCAAAGGGAAATCAATTATTGGTACCAAATGGTTTTCCAGAACAAGATTGATGAAGGTGGCTTTGTGTTAGAAACAAGGCTAGGCTTGTTACTCAAGGCTACAATCACCAAGAAAGAATCGATTACGACGAGACCTATGCACTAGTAACCCGTCTTAAAGCAATTAGGATTCTTTGTGCTTTTTCATCCCATATGAACTTCAAGTTATTTCAAATGAATGTCAAGAGTGCTTTCCTAAATGGCTTCATTCAAGTGGAAGTTCTTGTTCACCGACCCTAAACTTTGAAGATTCAAAGAATCCAGAGCACGTCTACAAATTAAAGAAGGCCCTATATGGACTGAAGCAAGCACCTAGTGCTTGGTATGAAAGGCTGACCAACTTCCTACTCAACAAAGGCTATAAAGAGGCAAAGCAGATACAACTCTTTTTATTAAGTGAAGGAAAGACAATGTGTTGCTTGTGTAAATATATTTTGATGATATCATATATGGAGCAACTGGTGAAAGACATTGCAAGGAGTTTAGCAAGAAAATGAAGAGCGAGTTTGAAATGTCAATTATAGAAGAGCTCAAATTTTTCCTCAAACTACAAATTAAGCAAAGTGAAGATGGGATCTTCACTAGCCAGCAAAGTAGGCCAAAGAAGTCCTGAAGAAGTTTGATATGGAGCATTCAAAGAAAATGTCCACTCCCATGGCCACTGATACTATCTTGAGTAAGGATGAAGCTGGTAAGCCTATAGACAGTAAGTTTTACAAAGGTATTATTTGTTCTCTTCTTTACTTAACTGATAGTAGGCCTTATATTAAATACTCTATATGTTATTGCGCACGTTATCAAGCTGACCTTAGAGAATCTCACTTAGAAAATGTTAAGAGAATCATTCGATATTTGCAAGTATTGATGTAGTTTTGCGGTATCCAAATAGCTCAGATTTCACTCCAAGAGGATACATAGATGCAGATTATGGAAGAGACAAGCTTAATAGGAAAAGCAATACTAGAGGATGCCATTTCCTTGGATAATATCTTGTCTCTTGATATGGCAAGAAGAAAACTTCTGCTTTGGTGAGTATTGTAGAAGTTGAGTACATGGTAGTAGGAAGTTGTGTAGCACAACTGATATGGATTAAGTAGAAATTAGAGGATTATGGTATAAAGTCTAATGCCTCGAATTTATGTGTGATAACAAGTGTCCAATTGACCATTCCAAGAATCCAGTTCAATATGGAAGGATGAAGCATGTCAATATAAGATATCACTTCATAAAGGATCATGTGCTTAGAGGAGATTTCAAATTAGAGTATGTTCCTTTAGAAGAATAATGAGCTAATATTTCTTAAAGCCATTAGTAAAGGAATAATTCAATACACTCAGAGAGCTAATTGGAATGGCGAACCCAATTTAATGTAAATCCCAGAAAATTTGACTAGGTGTCAAAAGCAAGATTAAAAGCTATGTTGAGCTGAATAAGGTGAGATGTATTTAACTCTTACTCTTTAACTCCGTTAGTTTATGTTTTCCCATTTAAAAATAAAATAGCCACTTTGTTAAATGCTTTTTGTAATCTTAATCGCTAAATCTTAAACTATAGTGTTTAACTAAGGCGGTTAATTCCCTATTCCATCTCATCGTTAATCTTGATCTTGGCTTGCGAAGAAAAAAAATGTTGTGTTGTAGGATATATGTCTATAAAAGAGGGATCAAGTTAGAGAGAGAAAGCACTTGCAATTTCTTAAAGCTTAAGCATCTATTCCCTCAAAACCCTAAATTTCATCTCTAAAAAATCAACTGCTATGGCATCTTCTACACCACAATAACAAAAACTTGGTGGAATTCAATACTTTCTTAAAGAAAGGTCTCAGAGGAACATGTTTGTGAACATTGATGGAAGAAGTGAGAAGAGTATTCTACCCAACGGATTAGTCCTCACTCAAGTTAAATGTGGAAATGCTGAAAGAGAATTTAACCATGTGTACAAAGTAGGCTATGACAGAATCTTGAAGAACAAAATGTTGCACATAGTGGTCAAGTAGAAGAATCTAAGTAACTTCCTTCTCCTTAATGTGCCAGCTGTTAAGGAAATCATGAAGAGCTTCTACTCAAATCTCTAAACCATTGAAGGCTTCCCAGACATTCTTGCTAATGAAATTGGGGAGAAATCCTACCTAATTTTAGCAAAACTCAATGGAAGCATTTTGATCATGCCATTGAAGGGCATTGTGATGAGGTGGAATGTTGACAAAGAGGCGGTCTCAATCTAGAAGGTTGGGAACTTCTAGCTGACTATCAATTAGGAGAGATCAATACATCTGGTCTTACATGGAGGGTAAGAGTTTTCTATGACCTATTAACAAAGATCTTGTTGCCTAAGGCTTGATCTCTCTCAAGCTGCACCAAATTTGAAAGGTGTATTATCTACCACATGGTAGAGGGAAAGAAGCTGAAATGGCCGGTGTTGATTCTACATCACCACCAAGGTAACCACTATGTATCATTATGGTTATCTTATTTATTCTATAGTGAAAGTTGTGAGGATAAATGTGGAGAAGTATGAAATGGAAGGGGGAGATCAACTTTTACCGCTGAAGAGAACATTTGATTTCTAACACTTCAAGAAATTGAAGTTTTCTCTACTTCACTCTGGTTACACCAAGGCCTATGATATCAAACTAAAGAAGAACAAGGTTGAGCCTATAGTTTTCCCTGAAGATGTCCTGAAAGGAAGATGAGGATTCTCACATGGATAAACTTGAAGTGTCCAGTGAGGGAAGAATTGATGAGCTACCCCTAAGTGCTCAATTACTACAAGCTAAGACCATAATGTGCCTAGTGGCAAAGGAGGCTACTCCAAGGAAGAGAAAAAGCCCAATTAAAAGAAAGGCAGTAATTGTACCTGCCCAAACATAGCCTAAGAACAAAATTAGGCTAAAGACCAAGGCTTAGAGGGAAGCTGAGACCAAGGCGAAACTTGCAGCAGAAGAAAAGGCTGCTAAATAAACACTTCCTCCTCCTCCAGAATTTGTTACCAAATTGTAAAAGATGATTATAGGTGAGTTAGAATAAGGCTTAAGGGAACACAAGAGGAAGTTTGAAGTAGCATTAGAAGAAGCTTCTCAGTAGGGAGTAAAGAAAGCTAAAGAGGTTAAAGATACTATTGGTATTGCTAAGGAAGTGTTAATAACTTAATCTAGATTTAAAGGGATTGAAAAGAAGAGGATTGCCACTTCTAGGTCCAAGAGAACTCTCTATATATTGGAGAGAAATGATGATGTGTAAGAAATTGGCTAGGAAGAATCTGCTCTTCCTAATGAAGTTGTTGAATCCCCACTTCTCACTCAGCAAATTGAGCTACCTGAAACTCAAGCTAAGTCACCTGAGGCTTATCCATCCTTGGATCAAACAAAACACCCCCAAGTACTTAAAATTCCTTCCCCAATTTCTTCTGTAAATTTTGAAACATCTTATCTTATAAATTCTCCTTCTCATTCAAATTCCCCTATAAATCCCAACATTTCTACTTATACTCCTAGCCCTTCTTAACAAAAGACCAATAATTCTTCACCACCTCCACAACTACAAACAACACTCATTCCCTCTCTTAAAAAATCTATCCCAACTTCTACTTCTTCACCTCAACCAAATGTCCAAACATCCTAAATTCCACCATATACTACCTTTGAACTTACCCTTTTTTCAAAACAAACCTCTACCCCCTCAGTCCCTCTAATTGGGGAACTCCTTCACACTGAGAACTACGCTCAAGAGGAAATAGAAAATGTAAGTGCTATCAAGGTAAATTTTATAACCGAGGAAGCAACACTTAATATCAGCAATCTTATATAAGAGGATTCATATGATTCATCTCTCTTAGCTCAAATTAGAGGGCTTGCAAGGGATAAATTCCTTACACTCAAAATTGATGATGACTTAGATGGGGCAGTCAGCCAAGTGCTACTAGCCCAAGAATTAATGGATTTATTAAGAAAGAAGAAGGCCACAATTCGAGAGTTTGATGCGCACTCAAGCATTCCTTTAGAGTCCATCTACTATGAAGAGTTTGAGAAGATTCAAGGAAGCTTGTTTTCAATAAAAAATCATTTGGCCAAGGAGAGCATAAAAATTTTGGTAGATAAAATGGCACTAATCTAAACCGGATTTACTGATTTTGCAACTAAACTTAACGTTGTTGTATCTTCTATTCCAACCTCCAACGTCATCACCTATGTAGTAACAGGAATGGTTAAGAATAACACTGATACTACCTCACAACATTTAAGCAGCATCAATTAAATCATAGCAACGTAGACTACTCAGTTTCATAAGTTTGGTGAAGAACAGGCAAAAATCATAACCAATAATGACAAGATCCTTTCAAAAATTCTTACAAGCTTGAACACCAACAAAAACTTATATCATAGGATGTGTGATACCATGGAGAAGATGTCCAAGCTTATGATCACCTGTGATAAGAAGATTGATATTATAGTGAAGAAAGTGGAAAAGCACGTGCTTAACTTTGATGAGCTAGATAAGATACTCAACTTAGCTTGCGCAACTGTCAAGGACAACACTGAAGATGTGGCAAAGGAATCTCAAAAGGTACTGATTTTTGCTATGGGAAAGCTCTTTCCGTGACTAATTGAGTCAATAGATTCCAACAATGGTTTCACTATGCATAAGATGTTGAATGTCCTTGTAGATAGAATCAATGAGCTTTAAGGAAAAGTTCAGCAGTTGGTGGAGACTGGACAGCATAATGCAAAGGACATAGATTATACTACTAAGACTTTTCATGCTATGTGTCCAAGGATCATTGATATGGAAGCAAAATTGAAGATCGTATAATCAACAGCAGATTTTAGAGGTTTACTGCAATGCTTTCAATAATTTGTGTGGTAAGGATTAGATTACTCATCTCATCAAATGTCACCATTTGCTGCTATAAGAACTTAATGAGCAAGAGGTCCCATCTTTTCCATGTAGAGACCAATTAGTTAATGAGATTCTGCCAACAATAATTGAGAAGTAAGAGATGTTCCAACAAGCCATTAACTCCTTCAAAATTTGTCTCAACCAGTTGTTGGCAGATTTGATAACAAAGGGGAAGAAGGTAGTTGATGATGCATATCGAGCTGCATTACTTCAGAAGGTAAATATTCATCCAGGGCCACAACATCAAGTTCCATTGGAGCAACAATGATCAAGAAATTTTTCTCAAAGGTGATGGCATTTCTGGTTCATCTTCTTCGCAAAATAATAAAGGCCATGGCAACCCCAAGCCGAGGAGATAAATAGTCTACTAGTATAGAAAACTTTTTTGTAATAGCGCGTATCTTGTAAAACTTAGTATAGGACACTATATGTGTACTTGTTGAGTTTATTATTGAAAAGTTACAAAATTTCTCCAAGTTAAGAGCTTTTGAACTTAGTAGTTTATATGTGTTATTCTTGCATAAATGAATTTGTTGTAGGAATTAACCGAGACCAATTGGAAAGGAAAGCTGAGTAAGACAAGTCCCAAGATAAAGAGAACTTCTCTAAGTATGGGGGAGCTGACGTTAATTGAAAGAAATCCACTTAGCATGGGGTAGTTTATGATGCTTAAGGAGTTCACTTAGCATGGAAGAGTCTTACACATCATGTATTAGGTATTCCTATATCCATAAACTTTTATTTGATTTATTTCTTCTACTACCTATTTTGTTATCTATTCTAAAATGGGGGAGATTGTTGAACACAAGTTAATAGTACTTCATAGTACTTCGGTTTTGGAAATAATAAATTACTTAGGATAGTGAAATTAATTAGGTACTAAGTAGACTCTTAATTAAACAAGTTTAATTTGAGATTATTTTGAGAAAAACAACTTAGTTTTACTGAAACTTAATTAAGTTATGGCTTAGAGTAGGAAAAGTTGAGTTTCTTTATACTACATAGTTTATGCGATATAACTCAACATTTGTTGAGCAATTTTTACATAGTTAAAATCTGAGTATTATGAGATACTTATTCTATTCATCACACTTATACGTTTAACCATTTCTATGAAGATAGAATATAAATTAGGGTTTAACCCTATCAGCCACATTGATTAGGGTTTCTCATCTAGATGTTTAGCACTATCAACCACATTGATTGGTTTTTCTCATTTGGGATTTTGGCACTGTTGTAAGCATGGGATTTCGTTCCCAACTCGCAAGTTCGATGATGAAGGTGTAATTTTTTTCCCTTGTTAGCTTTCCACATTAAAGCCCATTTAAATGTAAAAAGCCTAGCCTGAAGTGCCATGTCGTTAACGACATGAAAGTCATTAACAATATTGCAGTTGTTGCAGAATAAAAATTGTACTTTCTGCAATTTTCAACCAAAAAGGCAATCTTTACCCACATGCTCGGATTTTCTGCTACAACACCACCCCCACACCTTACCTAGGACACTTTCTGTCCAACATGTGCATTTGGATTGACAAAAGATAAAAAGAAAAAAGGAAAGTATGGCTTATCCTAGGAACTAAGTTGACTTTGGATTGAAGAGATCTCTTTAAGTTTAAAGCTGAGTTTCAGAGAGAGGGGGAGCTCATTTTTTGGTTCAAAGAGAAAGCAAGAGAGAGAGCTCTAAGCAAAGTTGGAATTTTTAAGTGTTCTTGAGTGTTCTTGAACATTTTGGGAAGCTAAGTTAAGGTCTTTTAACTCGTAGTGACTAATAATTCTAGGATTAGAGAGTGTAAGTTCATGAAGAGGGCATGAACTTGGAACTTTTGGGTTTATTTAAGAAAATTTGAGATTTAGTTCTACACTTAGCCAAATTTGAGTTGTGTAGGAAATTAAAAAAGATTTGGGTTTATTTAAGCAAATTTGAGATTTAGTTCTACACTTAGCCAAATTTGAGTTGTGTAGGAAATTAAGAAAGATTAGAGTTTAGAATTTCTTTAACCACTTCCTCTAAGTTCTAACTCAATAGAACTTGGTGTAAGTGCTCTTAGCAAGTATCTCCACTAATTTGGAAAACTTATTCTTTTCTTTCATTTTCAACCAATTTTTAGTTTTAAGTCTCTTTCAAAGTCTATACTCGATAGAATAAGGATTATTATTTCCTCTTTCATCTTGCCAAGACTCATATTCAGGGAGTTTTCACTTCCCTCAAAGATTAGACTCTTACTCTTAACTTTTCGATAAAATCGCAAACCGAACTAAAAAATCAAGGAGGACTTTTCAGAGAATTTCGTGGAACTAGCAAAGTGGATTCACAGTTACGGGGTAAGCCTCTGAGTTCCTAGAGTCATGCTAAACTTGTTTATACTTGGTATATATGCTTCAGATGTGAAATATAAAACGTAAAAAAATGTCTATTTTATCACTGTAATGCCGTTAACGGCATTGCCTTCCAAGCAGAATAGGGAGAATGTTCGGAAAATCTTCAAACATCATTTTATGTTCAGGAGGGTGAGTGTTGACTATTCAGACTTAAAAATTGAGCTTTTAGTAACCTAAGTTGTATATTTGAAGATTTAACAAACCTAAAATCGATTTGAAAGGTTTTCGAATAGTTGAGGTTGGTTCCCCTTCATCGGGATATTATTTTACCAACTTTAGCGGTTTCTCTTTTGGAAAGGGTTCAATAACGCTATTTTATTAGTTTATTTGGACTTAGATTTATTTTCACCAATATTATTGTGAAGTGTGTTAGGAAACCTCGATGAAGGGAATCGAAGTTCCCAAATAACCGACCCAAAAAATATTCACATGTGGCATTTTCATTAATAAAATGATTAAACAAATTATGTGTATAAAATTAACCCTTTTTTACATAAAAGAACTTTTAAATCTCTCGATGTTTTAAATTAGACCGCTCGAATCTCACAAAAGATCAAAATGAACATATTTGTAACTACTTGTGATGTGCAATATTTGTGCTAACCTTTGTGGATGCAGGTAGCCTAGAGTTAGATGAATGTTAGGGTTTAATTTCCCTTGGGTATCGCATTTAATTTTGAAATGAAATGTAATATTCATTGGATATCGATGTAATTTAGGTGATTGTATCCCTTAGATTCCGATGTATTTAGGCGATTTCTAATCCCTCTATCCCAAATATGTAATTAATTCCCTGTCGATTAGGTGCATTTACTTTCCACAATTTACTTATTTAGCGCTTTATGCATGTGCGATAAACTAAAACATAATCTAAAAACATCTAGTTTAGTTCGAATATTATATATGTGTAACATAGTGTAATTTAACTCAAATGACGACAAAGTAAGTAACTCATCCGAACCCGAATCTCTATTCTATGGTACGAATTAGACAAACAGATCTAAGCTGTACCAAATTTTTCTGAAAAGCTAATCCGGGTGGCGACTCTATAACATAGTGTGAGCACGGGATTTTGTACTAGCTTGCGCGTTAGATGAAGATGGCTTTTCGGGATTTTTATCATTGAATCACACAAATTTCGACCGTCCGATTATCTTCAAATGAGAGCTCTACTCAAAAGAAAATAATGATTTGGGCCCTAAATATACATTTAGGACCGTAAAAAAATATTTAAAAGCATCAAAGTGAAAATTTAAAGACTTAAAATATTTTTAAGGACCTAAATAAATATTTAAGAGTTCTGAATAATTTAATTTAATTATTTGTTTTTTTGAAAGAAAATATATGGGGCATTTATAGGGGGAATTCCTTTTGAATTCCCACAATAAATAGGGGGCCTTTTTCAACTTAGGAGACTCGAAAATTTTAACAAAAAAGTTCTTTTCTTCTTCACTAAACACCGGAAAAATTTACAAAAAATAATTTCTTTTTCTCTCGAAAAGGAGGAATTTTTACTAAAAAATATTTTATCTGACAAAATAATTCTTTCTTTTTCTATCTTTCTTTTATAAATTCTTTGATTATATTCAGATCCAAAACACGTTTGGGTTCCGAATTTTATTATTTTCAAATCAATTTTCTTTCATCTTTGTTCTAAATATCCTCAAATATTCTCGGAACTAAAACAAATTTAGTGTCTGAGTTTGAAAATTTTTGAATAAAAATAACCTTTATTTTCCACACAAAATTAAATAAAAAATGACGAGGAACACTCCCAAAAATCAAGCCAATTTTTCGACATGGATTCATAATAAAAGGGTAAGCCTCTAAGTTCCTAGAGCTACTTTTCCTTTGTATTATTTTATTTTCTCCTAAATTCTGAGACGGACTCGATTTTCATCATCGACCTAGGATTTATTTTATTTATTTATTCTTTAAATTTTATTTTAATAATTGTTTTTATTTACATATTTAATTGTTATTTTATTTATTTTATTATTTAAATATTTTACGCTTTTTACTTATTCTTTTAATTTATTAAATTGCGGGAATGTTGTAATTAAATACATGTTAGAATACCCCCACGAAAGGAATAAAAATTATTCCGGGATAACAGGCCTCAGTTTTTGCCATTCGGTCATTTTTGTTTAATAAAAATGAGCAACATATGTGTTAATAAAATGAATTGTTTTCTTTCTAAACAAGAATTTCAATCGCCGATATTTTAATTAGGCCATACGGCCCTTCTCAAAATAAAATTGAACATCCATGTGAATATTCATGTTGTTTTATACCCTATGTTAACCTCTATGGATGCAGGTAGATTAGGTTAGATATATGCCTAGGATTTTATTTTCCTTTGGGTATTGCAATTATTTTATAAAGGAAATGTAATTAATAGATTAGGCGGGCGGTTGCATCCCCCGAGGTTTTGTTATTTTTAATCTTTACTTTTTTGCATTTATTTATCGCTTTATGTATGAATTTATTGCTTCTACATATGTGTAAATCATACATAAAAAACACAAAAATGAAATAAGTTAGAATATGCACAATCAAGAAATATGGTTTTCTGTAGATGTAATATAATGTGATCCAATAAGAAGTAAGCAACTTATCCCAAACCCGAATCTCTGTGTCTTAGTGAGTTGTCCCCCGAACTTTAAGCCTCACAGGACTTTAATTCCTGGAAGAGCTAATCCAGGTGGCGACTCTACTCTAAGAGATAACGGATTCAGGTTTTGACCAATCTAAAAAGGTTTTCGCTTTCTCTTTCGAACCTTATGGGTCCTCAACCCATTAATTTTATTTTCACCAAAAATACCCTGGTAGATCGTGCCTATAAACAGCACGCTCTTGGCCCATTGCTCTCAATGTCATCCGCTCATAGTGGTGACTTCACTGGGGATATTTTTTAAAACTTTTTTCAAAGTTTTTAGATCTTGGATAAGTGCCTAAAATTGTTAATCACATTATTTCGTATTTTCTTAATTATGATGTATTCCTAAATAACACATTGCAATTAAGGGGACTAGCCCATAAGTTTAAGGTACCCTATTACTGCAAAACTTTTTCTTGTACTAATCTGCCTCCTTGAGAAAAGATTGTACTTGAGCGGGTGGAGCACTTGTTGCCATATTGCATGTACATCCCTCCTTAGAACCTTTTTGGGGAGAGGCTTGGAGTGTATTTTTGTGCAATAAGAACCTTCTACATCAGCAACTCATTTACAAACCTCATGTAAATAAGCCATAGGCATTTTCCCTACGGTGTTACCCAACAAACTATTATGCATTAAATTTTCTTGCAGGTATGCTCCTTAGTATCCTCACGGTACTAAGATGAACCAAACTTAGGATAGAGACTAGCCAAAAACCCTACGCGTAGGAGTTGTATGGTTGGAAGTTGGACATTGCATGCTATTTGCTACGTGTTTACTACTTTCGATTCATCATGCATTGTACAAATGTGCCATGCTAACTATGAATATTAATGCAAAAAATTGAACGCACACACTCATACACTCATACTATTAAAATGATGTAACATAGCATCATCGCATCATCATGATGCCAATTCAATGTCACACATACTTAGGATTAGTTGACACTCAAGATCGTGTTACCCTAGGACAACATGAACCAATTAGAGTCATGGAACATCATTTGCCCCTTTTTCAATGAGATGTCCATTTGAAATATACATGGTGAATGTACCTTAGCCAGTACAAGATGAATATACCCTCATTTTTGTGAGATGTCCACTAGACGTCCAACCCATAGCCTGTACATGGTGAATATACCTTTATACACAAATTTTTACATGATATCCACTTGACATCCGACACTTAGCCCACACGAGGCAATAACATATCCCACAAATTACATGCAAGATGTCCTCTCGACACCCAACTCATAGCCCACAAGGAGCAATCACAAATACCAAATAGCCCAAACGGGGCAAATACCTACCCAAACCATTTTTCCCACATCATGTGATGTCCCGACTAACATCCGAACCCAAGCCCACATAAGGTGAGATAAATTTGAAACCCTTACCAATCCTCAAGAGTATACGCTTAATACCCGAACCATCCGCTTCTAAAGGGCAATAACTCATGCATCACCACATACCCTTATTATAATGATGCCCACATCGGCATCCGAGACTCTGCCAAACATCCATTAAATGTCTTCATATAGTAGTTATTTTCATGCACTTTGAAATTTATGTAATTTCATCAAGGTATGTCGCACTGCTTACCCAAAATTAATTAAACCTTTTTATTTCATGAGACCTAGTCACAGTATGAAATCTTGAATTATTGACCTATTACCATAGAGGTAACTTGGTCACCTCATCGCATTTACTACACATCATTCTTGCCACGCTTCTCAACCGAAAGAGTGCAGATCTCAAACCCACCCCCAAGGGTTGGGCTTTCATTTTCAAATTCTTTATCACCTTATCTGATGACTAACACTATTTACTTCAAGTGGATTGACAAACATACTATTTATCTCGCATCATGGCACATTAACCGTTTGTGGATGCAACCATAACATTAACATCTCATGCACTTTTCAAATCATGAATCACATCATGAATCTTACATGCATGGTCTGGCCTTCTACTTTTGATTGAAAAGGGCTTGGAAGAGGCCTGCTCACCGCGTGGTCCGTATTTCTCCGATCATGGCAAATCTAGAGGGGGTTCCGCACACTAACTCAATGAGGACTTAGGTTTAGATTCAGATTTAGTTTAGCGTGCATCTTTCAGTTTTGGTAGGATGGCTGGTCCATGAGAACGAAGTTGGGAGGGAGGATCACCCATTTCTTACAGGACAAAATCCTCAATAGACACTTCAGTTGTCGATGAGCGCCAAGATTGCAGATACCCTAAAAGCCTTTTCAAACAGTGACCAATTAGCATCGATTATTCTTGGACACGTCGAGATAGGTCAACCTGAAGAAAGGTTTTATGATGTGGTGCAACCAACTCCTATTGCCTTTTACCAGTTTAAGGTAAGTCATGGTAAGCTTAATCAGAACCAGGCTCAGATTTGTCAACCGGGACATAACTCTGCCAATCCTTCATAGAATCTGTTCTTCTCAGGATAACCCAATCAATCACTATTCTCCCAAGGACCTTTCTAATCAAGGAGTGACCCAACAATCTATTCCTAATTGGCGTATACCATTTTCGTCACAGTTCTAGGCTATCCCTCAGCTGCCCAACTTTGCGGTAATACCCGGAGGGACTACATTTCCTTAGAGGCAGTATGGTTTTTATCCAGGTAATGGGAACACTATTCTCTAACAAACCAGGCATGGTGGAATTTTGGTAACAGTTCTTAGCCACTCATGGTGCCCATCTCATGAGTTCATACCCTACGTAGCCAACAGTCGAAGATGAAGAAAACTTACTACCAAACTTCGCAATACCACAGTTTGAGAAGTATGTGGGATTTGGAGACCGCGTGCTCACTTAGCACATTACCAAACAATAATGAGGGCGTTGAGATTAAGCGAACGGATAATGGCTAAGCTTTTCATCATCACCTTGGGCCACCAGGTCAACAAATGTTACAACCACCATCTGCTTAACGTAGCTTATGAATGCAATAACCTTTCTCAGGTTATGATAGGGCATTATGGTTTCAACACTCAAATGGAAACCACAAAACAAAATCTAGAGGCTACGACAAAAGCAAGGCAAAAACTTCAAATCATATTATGAGCGTTGGCTGGCCACACAGGTCAGGCTTTAGGCGCGCTTAACCCTAATAGAGATGATAATGAAACTTCTGGATGGTGCACTGCCACCTTACATAAACAAGTGTGTGGGTCTAATAATTTCTCCAGCTATCAAGAAGTGTTTGACAAGGCAGTGAGGATGGAGCATTTCAAATCCATGGACTAACCTATGGGGAAACCTCCCAAAGGGCACTAGAGCAGAAAGATAACCGTAGGATGATGATGTAATAAATTAGCTTTTGGCAACTTTGCCAATGAAGCCTCAAACATTTTTTAATAAATTGAACTTTGTTTACTTGCTTGATATCTTATCAATTGACATCATGCATTCTCATAAACATGTACATAATGTTTTTAGAACATGTGACACATCATGTCATGAAATTAATTTGGGTATAAATGGATTCCCTACTATAATAATAAGTTCAAATGATTTGACTCTTGAGGGAAAGTAAGAGACAAATACAAGTACTTAGACAACGAGTGATAGCATTTGCAACATCCTATAAAGATGTAAGATTGATAGAAAGATCTCCAAGTACGAAACGTCCACTAATTATTAAAACAGTCAAGCAAATGTCAAAATAACCGAAACTAGAATGAAACAAAGCAAGAAACATCCAATGACTATTAAATCAATCCATCAAAGGTTAAAATGACCAAAATTAGAATGGAACGAAGCACAAAACGTCCACTGACTATTAAATCAATCAAGGAAAAGTCAAAATGATTGAAGCCAGAATAAGGCCAAAATGTCAACAAAGCAAATTGAAGTCAAACAATTAGTGCAATGTTAAAGACACAAAGAAGGGGTCAGACCATTGAGCACATCAACAACTCCATCGCAATCTTTATGCATATGTGTATTTTGATTGCTTGCATGCCAATGGTAGAATATCTCAAGTAAACATAAAAAAATAAAGAAAAATAATAAAAGAAAAGAAAAAGTGAGTATGCTAGATTGAAAACTTGAAGGGGCGGTCCAGGAAAAAATTAAGACAAGGTTAGATAGATTGAAACCCTGTAAGGGCGGTTTATTCAAAAATTAGAACCTAAGAAATATGAAGTTTAGCATCTCATCCTCAGAATGGTATGTGACATCATATACCTCCAACACTTTAGGAAAATAGCTTCCAAGCGATCATCACCTACATGGTTCAGGATCAACGACTCATCTAGATCATTTTCAAACCAGATCCAGGCCTTGAGCTTGACTTTGAATCATCGAACAAATGGTCATCACCTTGAAGGAGTCATCAATGGAATCCCCAACTAGAAAAATCCTAGGGGCATCCATGCACCAACATAAGAGAAGGCTCTTCAATGAATGAAGCCCATAATAATACTTACAATAGAAGAACATACATCATATGATAAATATTGTTCATGCATAAAATCATGTATACAATACATTTGAATCATGTCATTTATAGGTAAAGACGATGTCAAACTGGGGCAATACTATCTCAGTAAACATGAAACTCCACCTCCACTTGAGCAACTTGCAAACACCAAGGAGGACAATGGCTAACTCAAGCCTAAATAGGCCCTGTTCAAGCAACACTACAACATCACAACGGTTTTCGGAATATCCCTGAATTTTCATTTAACTCATTTCTTCATCCTGTTTTAATATTTGATTCAAGGGGCGAAAAATTTTGCTTCTCATAAACTCAATCAAATAATTAAAACATGCATAATAAAATGTATTAGCATTATAATTTTCTCTAATTTGTCATAGGAAACAAGTCAACATCCTTCTAAGGAAACATAACCAAAGAAAGAAATGGGTATCTAAATTGGTTCACCAAAAATTGGATTCAGGCACCTTGCTCCGGCACTTACAACAGTTAAAGCCAACCAAATGTCAACTCACAAGGGGTACACAAGGATCGCAATCGAAGAAAGAAATGATTGCCGACCATTAAAGGGACATCACTGAAAGAAACATTCAACCTGCCCACAAGGGGCATCAAGCACCAAGGAATTCCGAAGAAAGAAACGGACAATCCTGTGAGGACACAATGCTAGAAAGGAAAAACCATGTCATCACCGATTGAGGATAAAAAATTCACCAGCTGCACCGGTCAGGTATATTCTCAATCCCTCTGCTTCATTTTGTGTGATTACATAACCAGCAATGATCACACGAGGGGCAGCTATGAGCATGAAATTTTGTACCAGCTCGCGCATTCGATGATGATGGCTTTTCATGATTTTTATCCTTGAATCACACAATTTTTGACCATCCGATGATCTTTACATGGGAGCTATCCTCGCAAAAAAATAATGTTTTATTCCCTAAATAAATACTTAGTACCGTAAAAAATATTTAAGGGTCTAGAATAATTTAATTGAATTATATGTTTTTTTAAAAGAAAATATATGCTGTCGAGCTAGCGTTTCCTCTTTGTAGGGGAAATTCATTTTGAATTCCCCCTATAAATGGAGGGGTCCTTTTCAACTTAGAAGACCCGAAAATTTTAACAAAAAAATTCATTTTTTTTTCTTGACAAAACACCAAAAATTTTTTTTTAAAAAAATTTCTCTCGAAAAGACGGCAGAATGTTTACTAAAAAAATATTTACTTTTTCTATCTTTCTTTTATAAATTATTTGATTATATGCGGATCCAAAACATGTTTGGGTTCCAAATTTTATTATTTTCAAATCAATTTTCTTTCATCTTTGTTTTAAATATCCTTAGATATTCTCGGAACTAAAAAAAATTTATTGTCCGAGTCTGAATATTTTTTGTATAAAAATAACATTTATTTTCCACACAAAATTAAACCAAAAATAACGAGAATTCACAAAAAAGGGTAACCTCTAAGTTCCTAGAATAGATTTTTCCTATGTATTATTTTAATTTCTCCTAAATTATGAGACGAACTCGATTTTCGTCATCGACCTAGGATTTATTTAATTCCTTTTATTCTTTAAATTTTATTTTATTAATTGTTTTTATTAATTTATTCAATTGTTATTTTATTTATTTTAGTATGTAACTTTATTTTACGTTTTTTACTTATTCTTTTTATTTATTAAATTGTAGGAATATTGTAACTAAATAAATGTTAGAATACCCCCACGAAGGGAATAAAAATTATTCTCAAATAAAAGACCTCACTTTTTGCCATGTGGTCATTTTCATTAAATAAAAATGAGCAACATATGTGTTAATAAAATGAATTGTCTTCTTTCCAAACAAGAATTTCAACACCCGATATTTTAATTAGGCAAAGCGAGCCTTCTCAAAATCAAATCGAAAATATGTGTAAATATATATGTTGTGTTATACACTATGCTAATATCTGTGCATGCAGGTAGATTAGGTTAGATGCATGTTTAGGATTTTATTTTCCTTCCAGTATTGCAATAATTTTTTATAGGAAATGTAATTAATAGATTAGATGGGCGGTTGCTTCCCCCGAGGTTTTGTAATTTTTAATCTTTACTTTTCCGCATTTATTTATCGCTTTATATATGGATTTATTGCTTTCCATATATGTGTAAATCATACATAAAAAAAGCAAGAAAATGACGTAAGTTAGAATATGCACAAATAAGAAATACGATTTTCTTTAGATGTAATATAATGTGATCCAATAAGAAGTAAGCAACTTATCCCGAACCTAAATCTCTATATCTTAGTGGGCCATCCCCCGGATGTTAAGCCTCACAGGACTTCAATACCTGGAAAAGCTAATCTAGGTAGCGACTCTACACTAAGAGAAGGTAGATTCAGGTTTTGACCAATCTAAAAATATTTTCGCTTTCAAACCTTCTGGGTCCGTGATCCATTAATTTATTTTCAATAAAAACATGCTAGTGGATTGCGCCTATAAATAGGATGCTCTCAACCCATCACTCTCCATGTCATCCACTCATAATAGGCTAGAGATTTAGGTCTCATGTCTTTAAACATGAAAATCATTTTCAAGAAACACCTTTGAAAAAATACACTCAAATTTCTCTTTCTTTCGAAAACCCCCATGCCCAATCTCATGGGGCTGATGCCTCGCGGCAACTGCGCAGGTTGAACGTCGTCTGCTCATAGTGGTGACTCTACTATGGACATCTTTTTATAAACTTAAAACAAGATTGAAAGATTTTAGATAAGTATTGAAAAGTCTTCAAATGAGTTCATCCACATTTAAAATATCGAACAACATCATATACATTAGATGGTTTAGCCTTTAAGATTAGGATGCCCTATTTACCATGAAGCTTGCGAAAGTATCATTTGCGACCCCATGACGACCATAGATACTTAGCGAGTGGATCTCTTGTTGCCATATTGCATGTATCTCCCTTGTTCGCACATATTCTAGGAGAGGCTTGGAGTGTATCATAGTGGAACAAGAACCTTCTACATCAACAGCTTATGACCAAACTCATATAAAGAAATCATAGATAATTTCCCTAGGTTTACTTAAACAAATGCATCTCTTATGCAAGTTCGCTCCTTAATACTTTAGGTATTAAGATGATCCAAGCCTAGATTTAGAAGCCTAACCCTTACACGCGGGAGATAATAGGTTGGAAGAGATACGTTGCATGCTATGTATTATGTGTTCATTTCATCACCATGTTTATTTCATATTAAGCATCAGGCTAACCATGATGTGTTATGCAAACACAAATAATACACACATGTATCATTACCTCGATGTCGCCTACCTAGATTTAGAAAGACGTGATAAGACAACGTCACCTAGGGTTAGGTGTTGGTCCGTAAACATGCTATAAACAATAGTAGAGGGGGGTGAATGCATTATCTTGGTTACTTTTAAGTTTTTTAGAAATTTGTCACCAAGTTTAGTTTTTATATACATGCTGAGTATGCGTGCTGATTGCGATATAAAAACTTATAAACTACTCAGCTTCACTGGCACAGTTTATCTTCAATCTTTAGCTAGTAAGACTTACTCAGCACAGATCGGATAATAAGCGAAAATGGTAATAAGAGAGATAAATGAGCAATTTGCTGATGAGGCTGAATGCTTAGAGTTAAAACATTAACACTTGAGATTTATACTAGTTCAGACCCTAGCCTACCTCCACTCCTCGGATTTCGTCTCTGAGCTTTAATCCATTAGTGATTCATTCCTTCAATAGGCGGAGAAGCCTTTACAATGGGTAGACATGATTATAGAAAGTACCTTACTTTCTAACTACCGCTCAAATCAGTTTCGGTACCCTTCCCAACTTAACACTCAGACTATTATAGAAATACAAACTAAATTCAACTTATAGAAAAGTTGAATCCTTACAATGTTAATCTAATCTTTTTCTCTCTATTACAAACAGATAAGACGATTGATGTTTGCTTGATTTCTTGCTATGGAATTTCTTTTGGAATCTAGAGTGATTTGCACAACGATTTAGCTCTTAAGAAATTCAAGGTGATTCCCCAAGTTTGAATGTCTGCTCCAGTCTTCTATTTATACTTTAAAGCTCTAAGAAGTAGCCATTACAAACTTTACTAGATCACTGATCTTCAATTTCTCATCTCTTTAATCTTTCGAATCTTGTCATTAGAGACAGATTACAGGATGTTTAGAGATAGGAATTTGAAGGTTGAGGCATGATAAAATTCCATTGACAAATTCTTGTCTATCTTCAAGCAATCTTGATTTGAGAGAGGCGTGCTATATTACAACATGGAGTCTTCCCATTGGATGACCTTGCTAACGTTGGCAGAATCGCGCGGAGACACTTGAGATGCAGCGCAAAAAAAAAATTCCTTTTACTTAAACTATAGTGAGGAATCTCTGACAGCTGTACTAACATTTTTGACATTGTGAGGACCACATGAATCTTTCTTAATTTCAGCGTCTTTTATCTTGAAAGAGCACTAAAAGAATATTCCATTCCATCACAGACAATGTTAGTAGCACATGTGTCATTGCATCTCTATGTGTCAAATAAAACATGCTTTTAATTAAATAAAAGTAGAGACTCAACACAATCAAAGTGACATAATTCTAAACTATGTAATACTCAACATACACTTAGCTTTTCTTACTCTAAGTTATAACTTAATTAATCATCCAACACAATGAATTATTCTCCCTTGAATAAAATCAAATCAACTTCATTAATTAAGAGTCTACTTAGTATTCAATTAATTTCACTATCTTAGACATCTTGCAATTTCCAAAAACTACTCAGTACTATGAGGTACTATTAACTTCGATTCTACATTAAGATCACTCATGGTTATAGCAATGCCTATTTGGAACTCGAACCTCTATCCATTTAGAATCATGAACTTGTAAACCATTGGGTACTGTGAGCATGGGGATTTTGTACCAGCTCGCACGTTCAATTATGATGGCTTTACGAGATATTTATCCTCGAATCACACGATTTTCGACTGTTCGATGATCTTCAAATGGGAGTCTTCCTTGTCTCTGAATTTAAAAGGATTTTAATTCATAAATTAACTAAAAAATAAAAAATACACAAAAAATTCAAAAACGCGGTTGAAAACCGAATCCAGAGCCTGCCTCGCCGATATCTGGCGAGGCACGGCTCTCTAGAGGTCTGGTGAGCGAGCCTCGCCAGACTCTGGCAAGGCTCACCAGAGACCTGGTGAACCTTGCTAGAGGCCCAGTGAGGCTTGCTAGGGGTCTGGCGAACCTCGCCAGACTCTGGCAAGGCTCGCCAAAGACCTAGCGTACCTCACCAGGTTGTCCGGCAAGCTCGTCAAACCTTTAGAGAGGCTTGCCTCGGCGAGGCAAGCCTCGCCAAATAGTCAAGCGAACTCACCAGACTAGCTAGCGAGCTCGCCAGTTAGTTTGGCAAGGCCTGCCTTGCCAAACTTGCAAGGCTGGCCCACCTCGCCAAAGAGGTTGGCGAGCTCGCCAGCGAGTTTTGGATTTTTCGGGTTTTTTTTCTATAAATAGTCGGACATTTTTGGATTGAAGGGGGCTCGAAAATTCAGAGAAAAATCATCTCTTTCAAATAAAAAAAATAGTACAAATATTTTCTTTCTTTTTCTTCTTTTCTTTGTTGATCTAAAACACATTGCATCCTATAATTTCTTCATCTACTTTATTTCTTCTTATATCCTTAGATATTCTTGAGTCTAAAACAAATTTAGAACCCGAGTCTGATTATCTTTTGGATAAATAAACACGTTTTTTCCAATTAAATCACACTAAAATTCCATGAATTAAACTAAGATTTTTTGGACTTTAACATCAACAATTTCACGTAAACCAAAACGAACGAGGAACACTCCCGGGGTTCGAACGTATACGCCGAAGTGGATTCATACCACAAGGGTAAGCCTCTGAGTTCCTAGAACTACGGATTCCGTGTTTTCATCTGCTTCATTTCATTCTAATTTTTTATTTTTTTGGCCTAAGAATTATTTTTATTCCTTATTATTGTAAATAACGTTGTAATTCTCTTCATCTTTTATTTCTTTTTAATTTTTATGTTAGAATACCCCAACGAAGGGAATTAAAATTATTCTCGGATAACAGACCTCACTTTATGCCATGCGATCATTTTCACTAATAAAATTGATCAGCATACGTGTAAATAAAAATGAACTATTTTTATTTAAAATAACAACTTTAAACCGTCGATGTTTTAATTAGGCTACACGGGCCTCGCTAAAATCAAATCGAACATATGTGATATCCCCTGTGCTAACCTTTGTGGATGCAGGTTAGATGTATTTTTAGGATTTTATTCTTCCTTCGTGTATTGCACATATTTTACAGGAAATGTAATTAATAGGGTAGCGGGCGGTTACAACCCCCGATTTTTGAAAGCCTTGTAAATTTTATTTTTTTGTATTTACTTACCGCTTTGTGGATGGTTTATTATTCCGCTTTGTGGATGTTTTATTATATTGCAATACGTGAATCATGCACATAAAGTCTAAAAACGACCTAAGTGCGAATATGCGTAGCTAAGAAAATAAATTTTCTGTAGATGTAATATAATGTGATCACTTAAGAAATAAGCAACTTATCCCGGACCCGAATCTCTGTGTCTTAGTGGGCCGTCCCTCGGACGTTAAGCCTCACAAGACTCTAATTTCTGGAAAGAGCTAATCCAGCTAGCGACTCCACACTAAGAGATGGCGGATTTGGGTTCGAACCGATCTAAAATGTTTTCACCGGGTCCCCGACCCGGTGCTTTCTTTTTATAAACACCTCGGTGGACCGTGCCTCTCATTCCGCGCGCTCTCGGCCCACCGCTCCGTGTCACCCGCTCAAAATGGTGACTCCGCTAGGGATTTTTCTAAAACTTGTTTTTTTTCAAAGGTTTTAGATTTTGGATAAGTGCCGAAAATTATTGATCACATTATTCCCTTTTCTCTTAATTATAACATATTCATAATAACTCGTTGCAGTAGACGGGATTAGCCCATAAGTCTAAGGTACCCTTATTACCGCAAAGCTCTGTCTTGTACTAATCTTTCTCCCTAAGAAAAGATAGTACCCGAGTGGGTGGAGAACTTGTTACCATATCGTATGCACCTCCCTCAACCCATTCGGGGAGAGGCTTGGAGTGTATTTTAGTGCAACAAGAACCTTCTACATCAGCAACCCATTTATAACCCTCATGTAAATAAACCGTAGGCATTTTCCCTAGGGTGTTACCTAAACACACGATCATGCATTATATTTTCTTGCAGGTGCGCTCCTTAGTATCGTCATGGTACTAAGATGAACTAAACTTAGGATAGAGACTAGCCAAAAACCCTACACGCCGGAGTTTTATGGTTGGAAGTTTGGACATTGGATGCTATGTGCCATGTGTATACTACTTTTAATTTGTCATTGTACAAATGTTATTCTAACCATGAATTTTTGTGCAGACACTTGAATGCACACACTCATGATATTGGATGTACATACCAAACAAATATCACATACACTTAGGCACAATTGACACTATAGATTGTGTCACCCTAGGACAACATAAAGCCACTTAGGAACATCACTTACCCCTTTTTAGCGAGATGTCCACTTGACATTCCGCTATTAGCCTGTACATGGAAAACATACCTTGTGATGTCCACTTGACATTCGACACTTAGCCCACAAGGGGAAATAATATATCCCACACATTACCTTTGAGATGTCCACTCAACATCCAACTCATAGCCCTTCCGAGGTAATTATACACACCAAAAGCCCAAACGGGGCAAATACCTACCCAAAACCATTTTCCCACATTAAAGGATATCCCAGTTGGTGTTCTAACCTAAACCCACACGAGGCAAACTTACTTCAAAAGTCTTACCTTACCAAAACTTCAAGGGTATAAGCTTCATACCCGAATCATTCACCCACATGAGCCAATAATTCATGTATCACCACATACCCTCAAATAGTGACGACCACACATGTATCCGATATTCCACCCTAATTGGGTAAAATAACCAAATCATTCATTAAGTAGCTACATATGGTAGTCATTTTCACTTTATTAGGGTATGTCACACCGCTTACCCGAAATAATTTTGACCTTCTCATAGTACAAAACCTCAAATCATTAACCTATTACCACATAGGTAACTTAGTCACCTTACTTACAACACTCACGTTACAATGTCACACAAACATTGTACAAATCTAAAATCCAACCCCGTTATTGGATTTTCATTTCCACATATTTTCATCTTTACCTAACGACTAACCTGTTTGTTTCAAATGGATTGACATATATGTTATTTCACATCATGGCATGCTAACCCCTTGCTAATGCAGCCATAACATTAAACATCTCACGCATTTCTTGCATTATGAATCATATCACGAATCTTACATGAATGGTCTAATATTCTATTGGTGTATCAAGGGGGCTTGGAAGAGGCCTGCTTGTGTTTCCCCAATTATGGCCAATCTGGAAGAGGTTCCATACATTGACTCAAGTGAGGACTCAAGTTCAGACTCAGATTCAGATCAACGCACATCGATCATGGCCAATCTACAAGGAGAAGGTGCAAGGGAAGATCACCCTGTCCTTATAGGATAAAATTCTCAGCAGTCATCGGTGAACACCGAGATTGCAGCTGCCATAAACACCTTTGCCAACAGCGAAAAGCTAGCTACGCTCATTTGCCAACATGTCGGGAGGACCCAGAATGCAGTATCTAGCCCGAAGGTCACCCTTAACAATGTCAATCCAACAGGAGGACCTCCTACTACCTTTCATCAGTTCGGGGTAGGATAAAGTTAGCTGAACCAGAATCCATTCTTCCCTGGATAAACTGTCTAGCTTGCATTCGCACAAGGGCCTTTCTACCAAGGAATGTCCCAACATAATATTCCCACTTAGAGTACGATGGGTGCCTCAAAATTCAAGGCACCTCAACTGTCCCATTTTGTGACATATCCCTAGGGGCAATATGGCTCTTATCCAAGCACATGGAACGCCATCCTCCAACAACCTGGCATGGCATAACTATGGCAATAGTTCTTAGCCATTCACTATGGCCACCTAAGAAACACATACCCTACATAACCGATAATCGGGGATGAAGATAGCTTGCCCCCAAACTTTGCAATGCCGTAGTTTGAGAAGTATGTAAGATCTGGCGACCTGCGCCCTCACTTAACGTATTATCAAATAGTGATGAGAGCATTGAGGGTCAGCGATGGAATGATGGTTAAGCTCTTCATTGTCACCTTAGGCCACCCGGTCAATGAATGGTAAATCCACCTTCCACTAGACATAGCTACCAATTGGAATAGTCTCGCTCAAGCTATGCTGGAGCATTATGGTTTCAAATCTCAAATGGAAACCACAATGCAACATCTAGAGGCTATAAGGTAAAGGCAGGGTGAGAGCTTTAAATCCTACAATGCATGCTAGATGGCCACATAGGTCAGACTTAGGGCTCGCTTAACTCTACCAGAGGTGATAACCAAGCTTCCGGATGGTGCACTGCCATCATACAGGAACAAGTTTGGATCAGACATCTTTTCAAGCTATCAAGAAGTGTTTGAAAGGCAGATAGGATGGAGCACTTCGAATCCATTGATACATCTGGGGGAGACTAGCATGAGGGAAGATTATGTAATAAATTAGCATTTAGCTTCTTTGCTTACAAGGCTTCTTTTGAATTATTTTTGAATAAATTGAACATTGTTTATTTTCTTGATATTTTATCAATGACATCACGCATTCTCATAAACATATACATAATGTTTTTAGCACACGTGACACATCATTTTATGAAATTAATTTTGGTATAAATGGATTCCCCATCATAAATTCAAATGATTTGACTCTTGAGAGAAAGTGAGAGACAAATAAATGTACTTAGACAACGCGTGATATCAATTACCTCATCATACAAGGATGAAAGATCAATGGAAAGATCTCCAAGCATGAAACATCCACTGACTCATGCAAAGATCAAAAGGATCGGGGCTAGAATAAGGCCAAAATGTCGACCAAGCAAGTTGGGACCAAACAACTGGCGTAATGCCACAAAGAAGGAGTCAAATCATTGAACACATCAACAACTCCATCACAACCATTCATGAGACCAAACAATAGATGCAATTCCATAAAGAAGGAGTCAGATCGTTGAACACATCAACAACTCCACCACCACCATTCATAAGACCAAACAATCGATGCAATAACATGAAGAAGGAGTCAGATAGTTGAACACATCAACAACCCATCACATGGATCACCACCATTCATGGGATAATCAAACAAATACTAAAGATAAAAAGGAGTCATATTGTTGAACACATCAACAACTCCTTCAAATGGCTCGCTACTATCATCAAAGGAAATGCCGATGATGAAGACCCATCATCACATACACCTCAAGCAAACAAAGTGCCATACCAATTGGTCAGAAATGCTGAATGAGACAACAAATGAAGTCGTGGACATGGACGGTGACTAATCTACCAAATCTACCAAGTCTTACATAATTGCTATCACGCATAGGTGAAAGAAATAAATCAATAAAAAGCAGTACGAATAAAAAATAAATTTGTATTTAGCCTGTCAACTAACACTCGGTTAGTTGAGAAAAATTTAGGGCTTCTTTTCAAATCATAAAAGAATAGTCCGTTGAGTTGAAAACCCAAAAAGGGAAGCTCAGGCAAAACTTAGGACATTGAGAGAACCACATTGGTTAGAAAACCTGAAAAGGGTAATTGATGGTAGGAGTCAAATCATTTGAAACATTTATACCCCTATTAAGTTCATCAATGAATTGTCATTTTTGCTGAATCTTTATGCATATGCTTATCTTGGTTGCTTGCATGCCAATGGTAGAATGTCGCAAGTAAACATCCAAAAAATGAAAAAAATATATAATAAAGAAAGATGAGTCTGCTGGATTGAAAACCTAAAAGGGCGGTCCAGGCAAAAATTAAGATAAGGTTTGATAGATTGAAAACCCGCAAGGGCGATCTATGCAAAACTTAAGACCATAGAAATATCAAATTCATCATCTCCTCCTTGAAAAGGTACGAGGCATCATATACCTTCAACACTTCAGGTAAAATGGCTTCCAAGCAATCATCGCCAATATAATGCGGGATCAACGACCCATCCAGACTTTCCTCAAATTAGATCCAAGCTATGAACTCAAATCTGATTCAACGAACCCATGGTCATCGCTTTGAGGGAGTCGTCCATGGAATCCCTAACAAGACAAGTCATAGGGGAAACCATGCACCAGCACAAGAGAAGGCTCTCCACTGAATGAAGCCCACAACGCCTACAATAAGCAAACATACATCATATGATAAAATATTGTTCATGCATAAAAACATGAATACATTACATTCAAATCACGTCATTTACAGGTAAAGACGATGCCAAACCGAGGCAACACTATCCCAATAAATAAGAATCCCCACCTCCACATGAGGAACCTGCAAACAAGATGATGGCCCACTCAAGCCTAAAGTCAACATTGCAACATAACGAAAGCCTCCTAAAACAACGAAGCAATTTTTGGGACATCCCTGAATTTGCATTAAACTTATATATTCCTCATGTTTTAATTTTTTATTGAAGGGGCAAAAATTTTTTCTTCGCATAAACTCAATCAAATAATTTAAACATTCATCATAAAATGTATTAACGTTATCTTTTTTTTGTTACAAGAAACAAGTATCCTATTAAGGAAATTCAAAATATAACCGAAGAAGGAAATGATTATCTCGATGGTTGAAGAAAAAACAGTCTCATTTATCAACCGGAGAATGAAACGGTTACCAACTACAATAGGGACATCATAGAAAGAAACGGTCGACCCACCCACAAGGGGCATCAAGTACCTAAGGGATTCTAAAGAAGGAGATGGACAACCCTATGAAGACACAGCGCTAAAAAGGAAGGCCTATGTCATCACCAATTGGGAATAAGAAGTTGCCAACCGCACTAGTTAGGTATATTCTCAATCCCTTCGCTCTTTTGGTGTGATAATACTGGTTATACAACAAGCAATTATCACACGAGGGGTGGCTTTGAGCATGGGATTTTGTACCAGCTTGCACATTCAATGATGATGGCTTTTCGGGATATTTATCCTTGAATTACATGATTTTTGACCGTTCGACAATCTTCAAATGGGAGTCTTCCTCATCTATGAATTTAATGGGATTTTAATTCAGAAATTAACTAAAAATATAAAAATACATAAAAAATTTTAAAACGTAATAGAAAACCGAATCCGGAGCCTGCCTCGCTTATATCTGGTAAGGCACGGCTCGCTAGAAGGTCTGGCAAACCTCGTTAGACTCTGGCGAGGCTTGCCAACCAGACCTTTGGCGAGGCTTGCCTCAGCGAGGCAATCCTCATCAAACAGTTTGGGGAGCTCGCCAGCCAAGGTAAGCCTCCCCAGCGAGTTTTGGATTTTCCATGTTTTGTTAATATAAATAGTCGGACATTTTTGGATTGAAGGGGGCTTGAAAATTTAGAGAAAAATCATCTCTCTCAGATAAAAAAAACACTACAAATATTTTCTTTCTTTTTCTTCTTTTCTTTTTGGATCAAAAACACATTTGGATACTAAAATTTCTTCATCTACTTTATTTCTTCTTATATCCTCAGATATTCTCGGGTCAAAAACAAATTTACAACCCGAGTCTGATTATCTTTTGGATAAATAAACATGTTTTTTCCAATTAAATCACACTAAAATTCCAGGAATTAAATGAAGATTTTTTGGACTTTTACATCAACAGTTTCACCTAAACCAAAATGAACGAGGAACACTCCCAGGGATCGAACGGATACGTCAAATTGGATACATACCGCAAGGGTAAGCCTTTGATTTCCTAGAACTGCGGATTCCGTGCTTTCATCTGCTTCATTTCTTTCTAATTTTTATTTTTTTGGCCTAGGAAATATTTTTATTCCTTATTATTGTAAATAATGTTGTAATTCTCTTCATCTTTTATTTCTTTTTAATTTTTATGTTAGAATGCCCCAACGAAGGGAATTAAAATTATTCCCGGATAACAGCCCTCACTTTTTGCCATGCGATCATTTTCACTAATAAAGTTGATCAACATATGTGTAAATACAAATGAACTATTTTTATTTAAAATAACAACTTTAAACCATCGATATTTTAATTAGGCCACATGGGCCTCGCTAAAATCAAAATCGAACATATGTGATATCCACTGTACTAACCTTTATGGATGCCGGTTAGATGTATATTTAGAATTTTATTTTTACTTCAGGTATTGCACATATTTTACGGGAAATGTAATTAATATGGTAGCGGGCGGTAGCCTTGTAAATTTTATTTTCCGCAATTATTTTCCGCATTTACTTACCATTTTATGGATGGTTTATTATTCCTCTTTGTGGATGTTTTATGATATTACAATACGTGAATCATGCATATAAAGTCTAGACCTAAGTGCAAATATGCGTAACTAAGAAAATATGATTTTCTGTAGATGTAATATAATTTGATCACTTAAGAAATAAGTAACTTATCCTGGACTCGAATCTTTGTGTCTTAGTGGGTCGTCCCTCGGATTTTAAGCTTCACAAGACTCTAATTCCTAGAAAGAGCTAATCCAGGTGGTGACTCCAAACTAAGAGATGACGGATTGGTTCGAACCAATCTAAAACATTTTTCACCTTCTCTTTCAATCTTTTCACTGGGTCCCCGACCCGATGCTTTCTTTTTATAAACACCCCGGTGGACCGCACCTCTCATTCCGTGCGCTCTCAGCTCACCACTCCGTGTCTCCCACTCATAGGTACAACACACCATTTTACCCAAACTCGAACCTAGACCTAGAAAATGCAACGAGATAGAGTCACCTAGGGTTAGATCACCCGTGGTTATAAGAGTGCCTGCTCGGTACTTGAACCTCTATCAATTTAAAATTATAGGGTATAACACACCATTTTACACAAACTTGAATTCATCGAGGGTAATCCATGGTGATTAGTTCTCAAAATCGGAAGTGTATTATCACTTAGATGATATGCGACCCCTTGTCATTTTCGGTCTGTTTGTTCCAAAGGGATTAGAAAACTTACCACCTTTTTACCAAAATAGCACCCCTTTGCTTATTGCAACATGTGCAGTACAGCAAACCTTAATCATGGTTAGTTTGTTTCAAATGGATTGACAAACAGACCCTTTCGCATCCAAGTGATGTGATCCCCCTACAAAACTTTGAGATAGCCTATTCCCACATGGGTAATAGGCGACCCTCATTAGTTTGTTCCAAAAGGATTGACAAATCCACTTACCTTTAAGATAGCTCCTTAAGCAAGTGATAACGTTGTTAATCATCATAGCATACTAACCTTTGTGTTGCAACCATTTCATAAACATTTTATGCATCTATCTCAAGTAGGTTAAGCATGCATTTCCTTTTTTATGGCGGTTAATTGTGTTTTCTTCATTTAAGGCTTAGAGGAAATCTATTCATCGCCAATACTCTCAAAGCAGTTCTATACAGCGACTAGTTCACTTAAGCGATGCAATTCCATACCCGTCCTAGGCAGCAAGAGGATCAGTTATCTGACTAGAAGCTCATCATGAATCTTCAAGGTCCTGACATCGCCAGTCATCCTATGGCTAGGAGACTTGGCTCTGCCCCTCATACATTCCTATCATCTATGATAAGTGTAAAATTACACTTATTATCAATATAATTTTATACACTAAACACTATAGTTTAAGTCATTTTTATACTTCATATAAAAGATTTCATGTGGTATATAGTTGTTTTTTAAGAAAATGTAGATACTAGGTAAATCTTGGGAGTAAAATGATCTAAAGTTGATTTCTTGTTTAATCTTCTTAACAAACAACCACCATATATGAATGATAAACTGCCATCAACTACCAACGAATATACACCTATCAGAAATCAACCAATCATGAAAAGGTGCCTATCCATTGTGGATTAGATTGAAGCTTCTTAACCAATCACAATGAAGTGATGCAATCATTCACCAATGGACACAACTCTTCGTATGGATAGACGCAATCCTTCAAACTCTATAACTAGGGCTCTGAACCTTACAATTTCGTGTAGAGTGAGACGGAGGGAAAATATTAGAGTGCATGGGAGAAATATAGTGTGTGTATAGATAGATAATTCGCTACGTTCATAAGTGTTAGCGAGAAAATGTTTAAGTGATTCGAATCCTTATTTCGATCACTAGATTTCTCTATATTCTCGAGCGATTGTTGTATAAGTGTACTTGCAAATCACTTATCATTAAAAGTTTTTGTTCTTCAATATTCATTTGTTCGATATTCGCAAAGAATATCATCCTAGCGGAGGTTTTGTAAGGGCCGAGATCGAATTCAAAGCAGACGTAGGAATTGTGGGAATTGACGACTCCCATTAAAGAGTGGATACGGTTTGATCAACTTTAGCTTTCACTTGCATACCTTACAACTTTGCTTTGCTTTCTACTTATACTTTCTATTTCGAAGTTTATG
>CATIWQ010397029.1:0-19520 GCA_949673415.1 Euphorbia schlechtendalii
CCTTACGACCATCGCGGGGAGGCCCCGCGAGGGTCGCTTAGAGACCTCGCGGGGAGGCCCCGCGAGGGTCACTAAGGACCCTCGCGGGGAAGCCCCGCGAGGGTTCCATAGGACCCTCGCGGGCAGGCCCCGCGAGGGTTCCTTAGGACCATCGCGGGCAGGCCCCGCGAGGGTTCCTTACGACCCTCGCGGGCAAGTCCCGTGAGGGGCCTTTAAGACCCTCGCGGGGAGGCCCCGCGAGGGTTCCTTTGGACCCTCACGGGCAGGCCCACCGAGGTTCACTTAAGACCCTCGCGCGGGCTGCCTCTTTGCGAGGTTCCCCCACAATTGGGATTGTGTCTTTTTTTTTTAGTTAAATAATTTCTAAATTAAATAAAATAATTTTATTAATAACGAGGAGGGTTCCTATTTGGACACGTCAGGATGCTTGAAAATGTGTAATTCAAGGATAAAATCCCGTAAAAGCCGTCATCATCGAACGCGCGAGCTGGTACAAAATCCCGTGCTCACAAGCACTATCTACCAAGACATCGATGTGAGGTAACGGAAAGTCATCCTTCGGTGAAACCCTATTCAGGTCTTAGAAGTCTACGCATACTAGAACCTTCCCATCTTTTTTTACCACCGAGAAAATGTTAGCCAGCCAAGTTGGATATTCGACCACTTCAAGGAATTTAGCCTCGATTTGCTTGGCTACCTCTACTTTGACTTTCTCTGCCCACTCAAGTCATAGTCTTCGTGGCTTCTGCTTCACCGGCTTGAACTGGGGGTCGATGGGGATTCAGTGCTCCGTGATTTCGCTATCAACTCCTGGCATGTCTTCATATGACCAAGCGAATGCTACCAAATGTTGTTTAAGCACCCGAGTCATTTCTTCTTTCTCCTCAAGAATCAATCTTTAGAAATAGTCACCATTTTTGGTGATTCATTTGTACTTAGGTTGATTTCATGTAATGATGCATCATGTATGCTAAAAATGTTAGGCATATGTTTAGGAAAATGCATGTTGCAATCTAGCCAAACATCACACAAGTAAGCAAAGTTTGGATTCATTGAACTAAATGATGCATAGGCTGAGATGTTTACATCATAAATGTTCAATATGTCAAAGATTACATCATCTATTTTCTCCTCCACGAGCGTAGGGGCTTCTTCGGTGAGGGGCGCCTCGGGAATGTTATCGTGGCTTTGGATGGACTAAAAAGTAGGAATTGGATCTTTTACCTCCGTGGTTGGAGCTTCATCTACTGTATCTCCTCCATGACTGTCTTCATTGCCGTCGTTAGGGTACCACTGCTTGAACTTTCTCCTTTGAGCTGCTTAATCTTCATGAGTGCTGATAGGACTTTGGTGATGGCTTCCAACTCTTCTTCGATGTCTTCATGGTCAAGATCCAGTTTAGGTTCTAGTTCATCTTCTTGAAACATCTTAGCTTTACCCTTGTCTTTGGCTGAGCTCATTATTAGGACCGAGGAAACCGGCTAGGTGGCTTCAGTAGTAGGCTCGTCACTAGTGACTGTGGTGACAAGGAGATCATTCTCGAAATCAAGTACATCTTTAAAGATCTAAAAACCAAGGACTCCTTCACCATTCTTGATCAAGGGTTCAGCCTCACCCCTATACTGCTCCTTTCCCTTTATTTCGCATATGCTCACCATGTTACAAAAGAGAGGCTTCTTGTGCTTTTAGATGTTGCTTTTGAGAGTGAAGCCAAGACAAAATTTTGGGACCAGCGGGATGGAGTTGATAGCTTCAGTTACGTCCTGGTGGTACTTCCCGAGGCCTTTACTAGGTACATATCCCTTACTCTTCATGATCTGCTTAAGCCCTTGAGAGAAGTGGCGATATCCAATCGGGATCTGCCCTTTCTTCTTTCCATCATCCAACATAGCAATCCTATGTTCATGGAATTCCTCCTCTGGCAAAGGATGCTACCGCCATGACTGACTCCTTGTCAGCCTCAATAGTTACTGGCTTCCCTTGATTTATCAGTTTGATCTTCTGATGGAGGGTCGACGGGACAGCCCCCAAAGCATGTATCCATGGCCTTCCCAAGAGCAAGGAGTAAGAGACTAGGATGTCGAGTACAGTGAATTTGACTTTAGAAGCCACACCATTCACCATCACTTCCGTAGTAAAAGTGCCCACTACCCCTCTTCTAGAGTCATCATAAGCCTGGATTACCATATCGGACCTTTCCAACATGCACTCATTCATCCCAAGATGCGAAAGGACTTTCAAAGGGCACAGATTGAAGGCAGAGTCATCATTGACCATAACACATGGGATACATTTGTCTATGATGTTTACTCTGATAAAGAGTCCTTGGTTGTGATTCCTATTCTCAGGGGGAAGATCTGAGTCATCGAAGGAGGTGGTGGGGAACTTCTTAGTAGAGATGCCTTCTCAGATTGTGGTACACATTTCTATGATAAACATGGTTGGAGTCGTAGCCATCTCCATTAGTTTCTAGATTAGTACCTTCCGATGGGCCGCTGAGAAGCGCAACATCTGCCAGATGCTATACTTGGTCTGTGTTCCCTTTAGTTGATACACCAAAGGGTCAATATCTAGATCGTCTTCTTCCATGACGGGGGGAGTGGTGGTTCAACGGAATCTCTAGCGATCTCTTCGACTGTCAAGTTTGGCTGTTAAACTGGATTTTCTAATCTGAACACCTTCCCACTATGAGTGATCCACAAGATCCCATTCTTAATAACTCGGGTTTTCGTGGGTATCTGCCATGGATATTGAGCCTCCTCTCGAACCCGCTTAAGCTTTTAGAGATGGTATTCATCCAAGTTCATCGGCTTGGCCCCGTATACAATGGTCTCTCCTTCCAATAGACTGGCCATGTCTTGTTTATTCTTTCTCCTGGACTAGAGTACATAAGCATCCAAGTCTATTGAACCCGCATTCTATCTATTGGCCACCTTATCCACATTTTCTATCTTCGTGGGAGAGTCGAATAGGTTGAATGGCTCAGGAGCTTCGCCTAAGTTCTCGGTGTTGGATCCCAAGGCACTTATCACAGGGTTGGATTGTGATATCATCTTGAAAATGTGTCTTGTAGGTATCCCTGTTCGCACCATAAGGACTTCATCTCCATCCTCGCGGAGTATCTGATCCAACTTGTGGCCCCTATGAAGCAACTCTTCAAAAGTTATAAGGCGGTGAGTAGTGAGGTGGTTCCGGTATTTTGGCGGGCTCCGTCGATCATCAATCTTATTGGGATTGCTTCAAAAGGCTTCCTCTTAATCATCACTTGTATCGTCATCAAGCGGTGGGTGTATTCCTAGAAGGGTTCATACTCATCTTGTTGACATGCCGAAAGGTCCCTGAATTCCATGGGCCACTTATCTTCATGCACAAAGTCTTGTTTGAAGGCCCTAGATATGCTTCTCCAATCTTTCTTGATCACCTCTAGCTGGTTCATGTACTAGTCATCGGATGCACCTGATAGCGAACAAGGAAAGAAGATGGCTAGCTTTTCGTCGTTGAGCCCCTAGGCCTGCATAAGAGTCTTGAATTTCACCAAGTGAAATGATTATGTGTTACTATCTTCAAAAACTAGCATCCCATATAAGTTGACTTGGGAGCATGAGCACGGTTTCGATCTAAGGATTCCCAAGGCCCTTTGCCACTCTTCTAGTCGGGCCATAGTTCGACCTAAGCTGCTACTAAAATCGATCATCATTATGAATTCCCCTAAGACCTCGCTTTCACACTAGATAGCTACCCTTCCTTTCTTAAGGGCCGGCTCTCCTTTGACCTTGACCAGCGTTTCTCTTCCCTAGAGAGAATCTGCAGGAGTTCCTCGAATGATTCCCCTTTTAGACTTACTTTCCACAACTAGGGCCTTATCAAGGTTGGCTTTAGCGATCATTCCTAACACTTGGTCTGGTGCCATGCTTGATCCCATCATGTTGATATGCTGCCCCGACTCTCTAAAAAACCATTCTAGTCTCGCAGCCATGTTGAATAGACTTTCAAAAGTACGAAGCTCCATCGGACCAAAGTGTTTTTTGTATGGTTGTCTAACCCCGTTAATCAGCATCTGCACCAAGAGGTGCTCTTCTGGTCTATACTGTATGCGGACTTCAATATTCATCTAGTGCTTGGCATATTTCTGGAAGGACTCGTAGTTGTTATGGACACACACCATCAAATCCCTCAAGGTGGGTCTGGGATTTTGCATATGCATGAAGTCATTAATGAAGGCTTCAGAGATGCGCCTCCAATCGCGCCTCAATACCCCTAGTTAATTCCCATACCGTTCTCCTGCAACCTCGGACAATGAGCATAGGAATATTTTAGCCAATTCGGAATCGGGGAGCACTTGCGCTCTCATGAAGGTCTCGAATTTGATAATGTGAAAGGCTGGTGAATCCCTTTCATTGTATATAGGCATTCCGCATAGGTTATATCCGGGCTCTGAGCATGCCCCAGAGGTATGATAACTAGAAGTGGCACTCGTTCCTCCATCTTGACGTGGTTGGGTAGGGCTCTTTCCTCGGTTTGATTGGGATATCATGTTAAACACGTGGCTGGATGGTATGCCTGACCCCACCATCATAATCTCTAGTATTAAACTTTGGAATTCCGCATCGATCTTTAATGCTACCTCGATAAGTTCTCTGAAGTTTGCATATTCACGCAAGTTAAGGCAGTGGTGGAATTCAAGCCGTGCTCCACTAATTAGCATCCCCATTAGCATGATCTTCTTAGGTTTATCCTTGACTGTCACCTGAATGGACATCCACCGCGAGCTATACTCCTTGAATGTTTCATCCTCGTCTTGGATGCAAGTGGCCAAATTCATCATGTTGGCTTCGGGTGTCTCCATGTATAGGAAATCCCGATTGAAAGAATGGGAGATTCGATGCCAATTACCCTTGTCAGAAGGAGACAGTGTCAAGTACCAATCTCCCGCTATTCCTGATAATGAACACGAGAACAAGGTTGCTAAAATATCATTCAAGAGACCTTGTGCTCTCATGAGGGTCTCATACTTGAAGACATGGAAACTCTGAGCATCTTGGTAATCCTATATAGACATCCCGCATAGTATGAACTTAGGGTAGTGAAAACTCTCCACCTTCTCCAAGGTATATGAACTCATTCCCAATTCTAGGTTGGTCCTCACATGATGCGGGTCGATTCTTGATCCGATCATTACGGATTCCTCCATTACCTTCTCCATGCACTGACAGACGGCATCTTCTCCCATTCCTAAGCCTATCATTCCCACCTTATCTTCAAATTGAGGAAGGGGTTGCTTGTCATGCTGGGCTTTAATGCGGGTTCTTCTATGACTCAATCCTCTATTAACTTCTGGATAGCCCTTAGGTGGTCCTTATAGTTATTGGTCCTGTGTTTGGCCACCACGTGGTAGTGGCAAAGATCATTCTTCTCCTTCGGTTTGGGGGAAGCCCAGGGCTTTACGCTGTCTAGCTTCTTCAACTCTCGTAATTTGGTGAAAAGGAATCCTAGATTAGCGGGATAGGGAGATATCCCGTGATATTCTTCCTTCGACAGGCGCACGGATGTTATTGTTTCTGTCTAAACTACCTGTACTACCACTACTTCCCCTTTGGCTGGGAGAATGTGGGTGCTGATGAGGCCCCTATGTCAGCCTTTGTTGATCCTATAGACGACTTGTAAACAGCTGTAGAGGGGGTGAATGCGAATCTTGCTTACTTTTAACAGTTTATGAAATTTGGTTTTGCCAAGTTGAGTTTTTATATGTTTACTAAGTAGACCTGGGCAAGGGCTGGGTTTGGGTTCGGGCCGGGCCTTATCAGGCCTGGCTAAATAATGAATAGCCCAAGCCCGGCCTAAACCCATGAAAAAATACATCGGGTTCGGGTCAGGTTAAGCCTTTAATAAAATAATCAAAACCAAGCTCGGCCCGCGGGCCTAACTATTAATTGTTTCAAATAAAAAAATTAATATTTATTACTAAAAATAATTGTGAAAAAATAGTTCCAAATATATTTGTAGTGTAAGTCATAAAATTGAGTTTAAATGTTAAACTTAGCAAAAAATATGAAAAATTTCGACCATATAATTTTTTTTACTTTAAATGTATAAAATAAATGTATATTTTTAACATAATAATTATTATTTCGGGCCGGACAGGCCGGGCTTGGGTTTTATTGTTAAAACCAAGCCTGACATATATTTTACTCGGGCTGCTTCGGGTTCGGGCTGGGTCGGGCCTAATCTCCAATCACCTTGTCCAAGCCCATCCCATGAAGAGTGGGCATGGACGGGTCCCACAGGTCAACAGGCTCTTGTCCAGGTCTAGTGTTGAGTATGTGTACTGAGTTGCGATATAAAAATGGACTAAACTACTTAGCTTCGCTGGCATAGTTTATCTACAATCTACTACTGAGTGTTCGACTCTGCAAGGATTGGTTTTTCAAGCAAAAATGAATTATAGAGAGATGATGAATGAGCATAAGTTTAGAACTTCAATACTTAGATTTTTATCCTAGTTCGGCCTCAAGCCTACCTCTAGTCCCCGGATACCTTTTCTGAGCTTTAATTCACTAGTGTTCGTTCCTTACTTAGGCAGAGAGGCCTTTACAAAGGGTAGACATAGTTTTACAAGAAGTACCTTTCTTCCTAACTATCGCTCGACTCAGTTTGGGTACCCTTCTAAAACTGACACTCAGATTTAATTGAAAAGATTAAGAACTAAATTCAACTTATAGAAATGTTAAATCCTTAAAATGTTAAATTTAAAGGGATTTCTCTCTATTACAAATAAATTTGGAATTGGTGTTACTGATTGCTTGAGTTTGGAATTTCTTAAAGCTAGAAGTAATTTCGTAGAGTTTCAGCTCTACAAGAAATCCGAGGTGATTCACCAAGTTTGAAATCTGAGGTGATTCACCAAGTTTGAGTTTCAGCTTTATAGTTGAAGCTTTGAGAAGTAGCCATTGCAAACTTTTTGAGGTCGCAGATCTTCGATTTCTCTTCTCTTCCTATCTTTCAAATCTTCTCATTGGAGACATATTGCAGGACGTTTAGAGATAAGAATTTGAATGTTGAGGCGTGATAAAATTTCATTGACAAAATCTCACTTTGTCTTCAAGCAATTTGGTTGAGAGAGGTGTGCGATATTGCAACGTGGAATCTTCAGATTGAATGTATTGCTGACGTTGGCAGAGGCATGTGGAAACATTGGAAAATGGTGCATGTCAGATGATTCCTTTTATCTTGGACTTTAGTGAGGGAATCTTGACATTCCGTGCTGACACCTTTTGTCTTGTGAGGACCACATGCAATCTTCTTTAATTTCAGTGTAATTATTCCTGAAAAATATCTAAGGAATATTTTGTTTCTCATAGAATATGTTAGTAGCGCATGTGTAATTCAGTGTCATAGAAAACAGCTTTTAATAGAAAGCTAACTCAGCACAGCTAAGTTGATATGCGTCTAAACTACGTAGTACTTCAGCACTCAGCTTTCCTGCTCTAAGCCGTAACTTAATTAATTACTTAGTAAAACTGAGTTGTTTTCCTTGAAACAAGTCAGCTTCATTAATTAAGAGTATGCTTAGTACTCAATTAATTTCACTAACCTAGATAGTTTGCTAATTCCAAAACATTAAAGTATTGTGATGTACTATTAACTTGGGTTCTACAGCCTTTTTATACCAAGGCCTACTAACTGGTGGAGCTGTCATCGCATTCATGGCCTCGATCCTTTCTAGCCTCTCCTCTTTCTCAAACATGTCATTGTAGGACATGAAAGTATCCATCCCCAAACAGTTTCTATACGCCGATAAAGCCCCCTCTAAGATTTTCACAATCATCTCGGATAAGCTAAGATGGTCTTTCAACAACACCTAGGTTTTCATCCACCATCCATAGTTGGGCTTGAATAGCTCGGCGGATATTTGTTTAACCGCTTTCAGATTCTAATCATTATTTTCATTTAGGAATCGAAGTCATTCTGCTATTTTGGTACATGTCCCTGAGACATTGTACCCTCATTGTAGTAGGGGAATCTCGGTTGATAAGAGTGAGGGAAGGCGGTAAATGGTGGGTGAGATTAGCCATGAGCAAATGCCATGCCTCCAGAGCCGATGGTAAAGCTTGGAGTGCCTGTCGAATGAGGGCCTAGCTGGTATTAGCTCACCGGGAGACTCATTCCAGCTTGGAATAGGGTAGGGGCAGCAGCGCTATAAGGTCTTGTTTGCTGAGAGTTAAAGTTGGGAGGAGCGAAACTGGGAGATGACCTGTTGTTGATTGGCATCACCGATAGCGGAGTTATTAATTGTGGGGGTGCTGTGTTGACAATCTAATGATTGAACTGACCTGATCTGAATAGACGCTGCGATTGGGCTATGCTGACCGGTAAAGATTGGTCACCCCTAGAACTTTGCCCCACTTGAAATGGTCCGAATTGCGTTAGACCATTCCCGGTACCAAGCTGGAATATGTTGCTTGGAGGACTATTATTGGGAAAAGATAGTAGTCTCCTTGCCCGAGGACGGCCATTAGTGAGGGGTTGAACGTTCCCCGAATTTTTGGAATTTGATAATAAAACCGAATTACGATCCTTCGTTTGCCTCGGATGGGCATATGATGTTGGATGGCTTGGACAAACTGCTCACTTCTGACAAAGGCTTCCAACGCATTTGCAATTTCCCAATTGATATTCTATTGTAGTCCCTGAGTTTGGGCGAAAGGCCCCTCGTGAGTGAAATGGCCCGTGGTCATGTCGTCATCTTGGGAGTTGGTCATTCTGAAGAATTTATCCCTGCTCAAGTCGAAGCTTTGTCCTGAACCTGACTTGGAACCTGAATCTTTGCTCGAATCGGTGTACGCCTTACCCTCCTATTGAGATGGAATGTTTCCTTGCCTAGCCATGATAGGAGAAACTCTAATAAGGCGATGATCAGTCCTTCTCCAAACCTTTGCTAAAGTACACAAGAAGGAGATCAGATCATGCATGATATATGTATGAGCAATGATCGTGCATGTAGTAGTTTGATTATGATGAAGTCAGCAAATGCCAACTTTAAAGGTGACATCCATGTAACGTTGGGGCCTCATTACAAGGCCCATGGTACTGGTGGTTTTTCCATATTACCCATGCGGTAACAAGCTCCTTATAAGTTTCATGAGGGGTCGGGTAAATAGTATGTTATACCCTTTCTTTATACCATCTCAGGGGTGATGGGTATGTTGGCCCATTTGAACAAAGGTTTGGGCATCCTTTAGGACACCTCTATGTTGTGGTCCTAATCTTAGGTGACGCTATCTTATTGCGTCTTCTAAAACTAGGTGGTTGGTATTAGTACAATACCGAGTGTAACATGGCATGTGTGTGTGCATATTAATGTCTGCACAAAGATCATGGTTAGCGTGATGCCATACATAAAGAAATTCTCATTTGAATGCGTGATGCGGATATGAGCACACAACATACAACATATCTCATATGACCTTATATCTCCAGCACGTAAGGGATAGGCTCCTAACTCTAGGTTTGGTTCATCTTAACATCGCAAGGATATTAAGGTTCGTTCCTAAATGAAAAATAAATGTATCTTGTTTTGGTAAACCTAGTGGAAGTGTCTACGGTTCCTTATATGAGTTCTATCAATGAGTTGTTGATGTAGAAGGTTCTTGTTGCACTAAGATACACTTTCTCCCTTTCCCTTGAATAGGTTCAAGAGGGTCCATGAGGTATGGCAACAAGTGATCCACTCGCTAAGTACCTTCGGTCACCAAAGGGTCGCAAAGGATACTTTGGCAAGCTTCTCGGTAAAATAAAGCACCCTAAACTAAATGGCTAATCCATCTAATGCATATGTTTTGTGGAATATCAAGATCTTGGAAAATGGTTTGACTTAAATAATGACTTTTCACTAACTCTTCAAAAATCTTTAAAATTTTTAAGTTTAAAAGAAAGAAGAAATCTCGCCACTATGAGCGAACGACGTTCTACCAGCGCGGTCGCCGCGAGGTGCGGCCATGTGAGATGGGGCGTGGGGTTTTCTAAAATGTGTTGTTATGGTTGTGGAAAGGATTCCAAAGACTCGAGGCCTAAACCTCTAGCCTATGTTATACAGAGTCGCCACCCAGATTAGCTCTTCTAGGAAATTCGGTACAGCTTAGATCCGTTAAGCCTAAACGATATCGTAGTATAGAGATTCGGGTCCGGATGAGTTACTTATTTTATTGTTATTTAAGTCATATTAGGCAAGTGGCTACCATATTCCAATATCATGACATCTCGTTCTAGATCATTTTCGAGTTATATTTTAGCATGCATATGAAAAGCAATAAATAAGTGCGGAAAGTAAACACGTAGGAAAGTAAATGCGCCTAGTCTAGGGGGAATTATTTACATATTTTAGGGATGGGGAATATAATTTGCCTAAAATACATGAGATCTAGGTAAGTGAATACATTCATGTCTTATTACACAACTGATCTAAAGAATACATAATTTTTACTGAGGTGCAATACCCAAAGGAAAATAAATCCTAACATACATCTAAATAATCTACCTACATCCACAAAGGTTAGCACAATATATTTTCACAACACAAGTATGTGCCAATGCACCAAGTATGTTCGGTTTGAATATTTAGAAGACCGTGTGGTCGAGTTAAATAAAAGGTGCCGACAAAGGCTCATGATTTTCGTTATAAAAATGATCCATTTTTATACAAGTATGTTGCTCATTTTATTAATGAAAATGCCGCATGTGAATTTTGTCGGGTCGGATATTCGGGCATTCCCTTCGTTGAAGTTTCCTAGTCGAAACTTAATTTTTCACAAATAAATGGAAATCATAAATAATTCTAGGCCCACGAACATAGATTCTTTCTTTCGTATATATTATGGGGGAATTCCGACACGGTAATAACTTTATCTCGGTTAAGAGGAAACCGCGGTTTAAATGTCAATTTCCCTTGGAATATGTCCAAAAGATAAACACACATAAATATTCTACTGATCTTAGTATGCTCATGTAAATAAATCATTTTCAGTTAACTACCCATCATTAGTGCATAATATGTAAAATTAAGTTCTGGACAATAAATGTAACACCGACGTCGGTGTTACAATGTCGGTGTCGGCATTTCAACACCGACACCAATGTCGCAACATCGACATTAGCGTTGCCTTAATTTTCCTGAATACAAAGAGAAAATCGCAAACATTTAAACACTTTCAAAACAACATCAAATCATCAAATAAATATGAGCACAACTCTAGAAACTCAGAGGCTCACCCCGTAGTCGAGAATCCACTTCTTCGAGATCCACAAAGCTCCTCCGAGAAACCCTCTTCGTTTCTTTCTTCATGTAAGGTAGGGAATTGGCTTAAGAAAAACCAAGGTGCGGGACAAGTTTTACTCCCCAAACTGAAAATATGTTGACTCTTGAGTATCCAGAGATTAAGTGGATGACTTCCCTACCAAGTTATATTGAGTTAAAACTTAGTAAAAATGAGACAAAGTAACATAAGCCAAAGACAGTTTCTTTTAAATTTTTTATTTTTGGTGAGTCTAAAACTCAAGATTGCCCAGAGAAATCCCAAGTTCGTACCCTTCCTATGAACTTTCCTAAACTCTTTTAGAGAAAATGTGACTTAAACTTAGTGATTACACCTCAAAACTAACTTAAAACACATACAAATGCAAATTTTCTTTGGAAATAAGTAAAGCTCCTTTGTTTATGCTTCCTTCTTCAGAATAGAGCTCTAAGTTAAGTCCCTCTTTCTGAATATGAACTCGCCTTTGGTAGGAGAGCTCCCTTCAATCCAAATTCAAAAAATCCTCACTATTTACCCTCATTTTTACCTTTTTACCTCCCCGATCCAAGGGAGGAGGACCCTCTCTAGCCACTCTATAGTGTGCAGCTGTTGGAGAGCTCAACCGAGGGTACAAGAACCCTAGGGGGACTATTTCATCTATTATTCTAAGAATTCTGTAATTCTACTACTGTTGACTCAGCGCTGTCGATACCGATGTTGCAATGCTAATACCAATGTTAGTAACATCGGTAGTGATGTGACAACATCGGTACCGACATCATTGATGTCGATGTCAGTATTGCCTTTTGGGCAGATTTTAGCTTCAAACTTAGCTTATTTTCAACTGGGGTGGTAATATCGGTATCACTATTGTAATGCTGACATCGATGTTACCAATGCCAATACCGATGTTGTCACATCGGTAGGGGCATCAGGCTTAATTTTATCCTAGTTTTGACTGGTTTGAGTAAAAAAAGAACTACCTACGGTTTGAAAGAAACGACGAATGCTCCTCCCAAGGACCTCCGAGACCCTGTCAAAGTGAAAGACTAGCAAAGGAAGATAAATTACAGTTTCATCATCGAACTCGTGAGTCTCGTGCTCACACATGCATATAATCAATATATAGTTATACATTATATCAATTGTCAAACATAGTAATTGAAGTGGAAATGAACATAAACTAGGGCAAGTCGTGAGAAAAAAAGGAAATGTATCTAGTCAAAGGCGCCTTTACTGATCAACGTTAACTGTTCAAAGTCATCGATTCCAATTTTACGGCTTTGCAGTCTCATAAAAGCTATTTCTATGCGTTCCAAATTCCTCAATAATTCCTTTTGCTCCTCGTTTGACACATCAACTTCTTTCGCTCTCTTTTCAAGCAGTTGAAGCAGTCCAAGCAGTCCCAAGAAGAAGGATCTGCAGAAGAAACATAATCTGGGCAAGTATTGTTTGCGATGGCTAAATCAGTAGTTGGTTTAACCATAGGACAATGAGCAGTTGTTTCATGAAAAACTTTTATTAGAAGAGCAAGCGAAACAATCAAATCGAGTAAGCTCAAGATCAAAATTTTCTTACTTCCATTCCTATCAATGAAATAGATGCTGATAATAGAGCCAACTGTATTGAGCCCAATAGTGATAAGTGAGAGCAGAATAGCGGTTCTGTTCGACGCAACCAGTCAATTGAACTATTGTTGCACTATAATACATAATTGTGTTGATTCCAACAAATTGCTGAAATACCCGAAGTCCAACCTCAGCTACTAATCCTCTCCTTACAGTTTTCGTTCTCCATAGATTGATCATCTTCGATTTCCCCTTTTCATTAATGCTGCAAAATAGCCAGGTAAGAATCTAGGGTTGAATCAAGATCATTCACGTATCAAAGCACACCAAATGCCAAATAAAACAAGCTAGCAATCAAATCTAGGTTTAAATTAAGTTCTTCAAAGAAACTAATATTAAAGTAAAATCCACTATTCTGCTCAAGCCTACACGTCAATGGAAAAAAAAACATATCAATTACATATACTCAAAATGATAAAACATCACATGTAAATAGAAATAAAAAACCGAAAAAGGTGATTTTACATTCTAGCGGCTGTTTGAAGTCCTTCCTCATTGAAGTACTGTAAAATTAAGAAGACGAGCTCTCTATTTAGAATAGTATACATCTCCACAACATCAAAGCAGAAAATCCCCCAATTCTGAGATATACTACAGTACAATTGATCAATTTTAGCAAGGGTTTGTGATTAAAATCAACCAAATTCCGATAATCAAAGTCAAAACTAACAAAAACCACATTGATTAACAGTATACAATGACAAAAAATCATGAAATTCAGATTCATATTAACAAATAAAGCAACTCTAAGACTCCGCAATAAAAAAAACCAACAGAGACAGATAAAATTTGCGGGAAAATACATTTCAATCGATATACTAAAAGAGAACAACAAAAAAATAAGTGAAAATCAAAGGCTCGCCTAATTAATGCTGATGAAATTGCAATGATTTGGAGAAGACAATCAATTGATGAAATCACGTGGGTTTCAATTTCGGAAAGAATAGACCGAAATTGGAAGAGGAATTGATGAACTTAAGGGACTCAGGGATTTTAACTGAGAGAGAGAGAGAAGTGAGAGGAGAGAATAAGTGATATATATATTTTTTTAACGAAAATTTTTATTTTTTATTTTTTTATTTTTCCAGTCAAATAACAAGCGGGAAATTTCCCGCCGTTAACTTTTCACTGTTCATAGTTTTTTTTGAAACTGTTAAACTGAAAGTGTTGCTACAAAAGTGTATTCGATCTACAAACAGATCTGTTGCAACAATTTTGGAACACTTTTTAAATTGTGTTTCGAAAAATGTTTTTTTCTTCAAAAATCGTAACACTTCCATGCAACACCAAGCATTCTGGTTGCGACAGATAATCTATGACGTAGTGTTTATGCATATGCTTATTTTGATTGCTTGCATGGCAACGGTAAAATATCGCAAGTAAACATCCCATAACATCGAGACATAAAAATAAAAATAAAAATAATAAAAGAAAAAGAAAAGAAAAGATGAGTCTGCTGGATTGAAAACCTAAAAGGGCGGTCCAAGCAAAAATTAAGACAAGGTTCGATAGATTGAAAACCCGTAAAGGCAGTCTATGCAAAAATTAGAACCAAAGAAATACCAAATTCATCATCTCATCCTCAGAATGGCACATGGAATCATCTCCACCCTCCGGAATTTAGGACGAATATCTTCTGGTTTCCCTTGCAACACTTCAGGTAAAAGGACTTCCAAGCTCTCATTATCAATTTCAAAGTATGCACCACCTACACAATTCAGGATCAATGACTCATCCAGACCTCCTCAAATCAGATCCAAGCTCTGAACTCAAATCTGATTCAACAAATCCATGGTCGTTACTCTGAAAGAGTCATCCATGGAATTCCTAACGAGACAAATCTTAGAGGCACCCATGACACAGCATAAGAGAAGGCTCTTAAATGAATGAAACTCACAATAATTGCAACTGACTGTTCGCAAGATATTGGCTATACTCTTTCCAAAAGGCTTATCCCCGGCAATGACGCCAAAAACTTCTTCGCCACTTTTCTACTGATAATATAAAAGTTCTAAATTGAACATGTGTCATCAGTACTGCTTATCAAATAGAAAAATGATGATAATTGCAAGTATACAGTTGCGATGTAGTTTTAAAAGATATCGATCCCATAGGGAAGGAATTCGGTTCTAAGCACCAACTAGAGTTACGGAACAAAAGAAAATAAAATAGGTTTAGGGTTTAAAATGGTGGACTGATGAATAGACAGATGCATGAATAGATTAGAGAAGATGTAAACTATATAGATATTTCCTAAGAGCAAGTATAGTAGAGAAAAACATGCAAAATCATCAAGAATATTTCATACACTAGATAACTTTAACAAACACGGTTCTAGATGCCTAAATATTCAATAATTCACCATAGAGAAACACATGAAATGACTTTTCTAAATCTAAGGTAAACAAATTATGACACTTATAAAATTCTGGATAATAATAATACTATGCTTAGTACGGGTAGCTCTCACATAGCCATATTTAGTAAGTTACCACTCTAAAAATGTTGGCTCACTAAACATCTTTATAATCATAGATCTAGTGATTATACACAATCTTGTTAACCCTGAAATCACTCTTAAAGTTAACTCAAAAGCAAATAACTTGATTAATATAAGAGACGCAAGATGAAATACTCATTATGATACATAGACATATCATAAACTTAGAAATAGAAAGTATAAGTAGAAAACAAAGTAAAGTTGTAACGAATGCAAGTGAAAGCTAAAGTTGATCAAACCGTATCCACTCTTTTAATGGGAGTTGTCATTTCCCGCAATTCCTGCGTCTACTTTGAATTCAGTCTCGACTAGTACCGAACCTCCGCTAGGATGCTATTCTTTGTGAATATCGAATAAATGACTGTTGAAGAACAAAAACTTTTATTGATAAGTGCTTTGCAATTACACTTATACAACAATCGCTTGAATTTGTGGAGAAATCTAGTGATCGAAATAAGAATCGAATCACTTATACATTTTTCTCACTAACACTTTGAACGTTGTAAAATCTATACAATTTTCACTCTCTATCTATGCTTACACTACTATTCATTGCCCATATATGCCATCCTACGAAAATGGTTGATTTGAACCCTATTTATAAAGTGCGAAGGGTTGGGTCTATCCAAACGAAGAGTCATGTCCATTGGTAAAGGGTTGTATCACTTCAATGTGATTGGATGCAAGGTTTCATCCTCATCTACAATGGAAAGGCACCTTTTCATGATTAGATTGCTTCCTAAAGGTGTCTTTTTATTTGATAGTCGGTGGCGGTTGATCGTTTTTATCCGACGGTTGGTTGTTGAGAATAGTTATCCAAAAATCATCACAAGTCGCGAGTGTGACTCACATGTCACGATCGTGAACATTGGTTTGTAACTTTCTGTTTGTGAAGAATGACAAGTCGTGATCGCAAATGGGTGTCACGATCGTGACATGTGTTTTTCTTCATGATTTTTCTTTGCAACTTTGCCGATCTTTGACAACTTCGATCCTAAGCCAATTCCTTGTGTTCTACACATCTTTTTGCACCTTTTTCACTCTTTTTACATAGAATTCCATCTTTGATCATTTTACTCCCAAGGTTCACCTAGTTTCTGTACTTGCATAAAAAACAACTACATACCACGTGAAATCTTTTATATGAAGTATAAAATGACTTTAAAGCATATCATTTTATAAGTAAAAATATTGTGATAATAAGTGTAATTATACACTTATCACACTCCCACACTTAACTTTTTCCTTGTCCTCAAGGTAAACACAATAGAAGTGTATAAAATAGTAATTCAAGTTCGTACCTCATTTGGTGAAAGACTATTGTAGTGAGTACCACATTCCTACGTTGCATAAAGTTTCAAGTAAAAGTTCAAAATTTCCCTCAAATTAGTAATGTGCAATTTATATATTTTAGTTGCATACCTTTGCTCTTAATGGAGGGCCAACCGAATAGTGTCTTTATATAAGCTTTATATGCTCACTCAAATATTTCCTTCTCTTAAGCATAGTATAAAGTATAAAGGACAAAGGGAGCACACTTTGAAAAGTTTGATCTCGAGGCATTTTTAGGTAATGTAGGATGATAAACACTCTTAGTGGTTGCATTTTATGCTCCATACCACTATCCTCTTTTTTTAGTGGTTGCATTTTATGCTCCATACCACTTTCTCTCCTTTTTTTATTTTCTTTTAAGCATATGTTTTTGAAGTATAGATTTGTACTTTGCACCCATTTTTCATGCTATGCTACTTTTTCTTTTTTCACTCATTGAATGGTTGCAGTTTCTACTCCGTACCATTCCTCACCTTTTGCATAACTCATTGGTTATCATCTCTTTCTTTTGATTTTTCTCTCAATACCCTCATCCTTTATTGATCACTTTCAAAGTATTATAGCTATAGTTTCCCAACACTTTAAACACACTTAATACTTATAGGATGTATTCGAGAATAGCATATAAAACTCATAGTAAGAACACTATTAGATACTACTCCACTCAAAACTTATCGGTAGTATTAAACTAAAACTATATAACTTATACTATTTCATGTTGCATTGAAATTATATCAAAACTTACTTGGAATGTTACTTTCAAATGTTACTCATCACTCATCCTTGATAAATGCTAAATGTTGTGCCAAAAGTGCTCACACTTTCAATGTGGGCTCAAACTTGAAACAAAAATTTTGTTCAAAATTTACACTAACATCAAACTTATAATACCTAACACTCATAATAATCTTGGAACATATGTTAGTATAGTATAGGTGTGGATAATGTATAAATAACACAACATCAAGAAAAATTTTCATTCTTCAATTTTTTAATTTATTTTATTTTTTTGGATTTTTGGGATTTTATACAAATGCTCCCCCACACTAAAGAACTCAATGTCCTCATTGTGAGAGATTTTACTACATATGAAAAACAAATACGAAAAACACACAAATGAAAAGAAAATAAAAGAAAAAGAAATAGAACCCGTTTTCAATCATTCGAACTTGAATCTGGAGGACTCGGTGAGATATTTATATTCTTCGTCCTGAAGTATGAATTCAACTTATGGTTCAAAGAAATGTTGGATTGTATAAGTTGACACACATCTTCTTATATAGAAGTGATATCAAGACAAGCATTATTGACATTATTGATGAAATTTCCCCACCAATTATCTTCATTTGTACTCCCGAAGGTTTGTCTTGCTTCACCACTTCCGATTGGAACTTCCTCAATGCCTTCGTCGGGTTGGTTCTCTCGAGAAGTAGATTCTTCTATCGGTCTCAACTTCCTAACCCTTACTCCTTATGATAAAAATGTAAATTTTCCTTCATCTTCCTTAACTATTCCTGCTCTCTTCATGTAAATCCCTCCCATAAAGTTGAATTTCTCTCAAGGACTATATCGGTATGGTAATTGATTCTTTGATCCCAAAATAATTCTGTAGATTCTATTTGCCCTTCCAACCCTAGCCTTTTTATGTGTAGTAAGACTAATGATGGATTCTAACATGTACATCAGAAACTTTGGTCTTAATTGAAAAACCGCACACTCCAATATAACCAAATCTTTCATCGACACTTTTGTAGTTTTGTATCGGAAGAAAAGACTTTGAGATATAAACTTGTAGAGGTAAAGAAGATAGACTGTTGCTCCGAATGTTCTTGTTGGATGAGTTTTTGACATCGTATCGATCCAATCCCGTTAACTCAGTCCAAACATTCGTTAAATCATAATCTTCTTCCTTTTCTATTTCTTCATAGGTTTCTCCTAAACCAAACCACTTAATCAAATCCATTAAAGTAAACTTATACTCCTCCCCTCCATTCCTAAATTTCCTTTTCAAGAAATTCCCATCCTCTTGAACAGTCACCAAAAATTGAGGACCCATTCCTTGTTAAACGAAAAACGCATATTTACAAAGTTATCTAACCCAAATAGCGAAAAATATATCTCTACTTCCGCATGAATCCTAGCATAAATCGCAAAAGTAGGGTCATAGAAGAGTGTACCTTGGATATCAAAGTTCTTCATCCTCGTGTATCGCTCAACTTCTTCGTCATCATAGATTGGAAAAGGGCATCCATATTTGGTTTGTTGATTAACCAACTTATTCTTTCCCTTGGTTACTGTTGATTTCTTGGGAGCCATTGAAATTGAATTCAAGTATTTGAAAGAAGGATTTGTGTTTTGATTTGGAAAAATAGAGAAAATGCTTTGAAAGAGATAGTAGTTATGTAAAAGAGTGATTGATTTGTGAAAATCAATAAGGAATATATATATATATATATATATATATATATATATAGGAAATAGGGTAATTATTTCTATTTCAACGGATATATTTGATTTGTAACCATTAGAAATAGAGTAGTTACAGCAATAACTGCTATGAAATTACACATGTCACGATCGCGAAGGATAATCGCGATCATGACTTTCTCCATACAGAAACGAAATGTTTTGACAACTTAATTCACGAGCACGATATAGGTCGTGATCGTGAAATATTCAAAATCAAAATTCTTTTCACTTTTCTTTTTATTTAAAACATACTAACTTAAAAACACACAAAAACAAAATAAAATGTACTACTATATATATATA
>CATIWQ010397034.1:0-15325 GCA_949673415.1 Euphorbia schlechtendalii
GTCGCGAGCCTCTTTGTTCTTCAAATCCTTCAATTTTTAGACTTTGTACCTATAAAAACTTAGAAACAAAAACACAAGCAAACTTTGTTAAATACAAACGATAAATATTTACTATTATACCTTGGGAATTCATGGTAAAGATATCAATTGAACATCAACGTCTTGTTGTTCAAATTTTCATTTATAAAAACAAAGATTTACAAACTAGCATGAAAACACAAACAAACAAACACACACGTAAAACATAACTAAACTGAAAGAAAAACTATACAAGATTCTAAATCGAAAAGAAAAGAAAACTATTTATTCAGGAGTTAAGGATTCAATCATCTGATCAATCTTATAACGTGACTCCCGTAGATCCATTTCAACATCACATACTGAAATATGAATATTGCTAATCTTGCAATGAATAGAGATTTGTTCTTCCATTAATTCGTTCAACTTCCTTTTAAGATTGGTTGAACTACTTTCTTCTTTCCTAGCAATTTCCCTCTCTCACTTTTTATCAGCCTCAACTCGTTCGTCCCATGATTTCCAGTTATAGGTTATCCCATTCTCCCCAATACACTTAGTTAGAAATCCTTTCTTGGAGAAAACTTCCATAGTTAACTCCGAAATTTCATCTTCATCAGTAAAGACTTCTTCAAAACTTGGTAATCTCCCAATTTGTCCTAGAAAATTTGCCATAGTTCGACACCTGTATGATATCCTACCATGATCAATTATGGCAGACATAAGAGTCCCCATCATAATCCCCGATATGTCTATAGACATCCCATTCTAGATTGCTTCTAAGATAAACAATTCCTCAAGAATGACCGTGTTAGAACTAGTTCTACTGAAAAGTGCACTACTTAGATAGAAGTGAAAAGCGAGCAAACAGGGGTCTCGAATCCACCAACTATAGGTAGATTCCTGTTTGTATTCATCTTTTCCAGTAAGGCGATTCCATGTTGGTAGTGGATCCCAACCAGGAAGCATTTTATAGTAACAATCTTTGGGGAATCCCAGGTTTTCCTCCAATTTCTTCCTTGACAACTTATACTTCTTTCCTTGGTCGATATTCTAAACAATTCATCTTAAGATTCGTTCAAACTAATGAAATCAACATTTCCTTGTAGTTGTCTTCACTATTCCCAATATTCATTGATGAATAGAGAACCATGTTTAGGACTCCAAGGTAATACATTACCCTCTCATAGATTCCTAATTAGATGAAACTATTCTTATGAATGACACATGAACTAGTGAAATCTGCATCTCTAATGGTTTCAAAATGATCACCTTCCTCTCAAGAATGAATAGGAAAAGGTGCCTCATACCATTCTTGCAGGTCTGAAGGAGGAATAAGACCAGATTTGTTTAAGAGACTCATTTTGATGAAAAGGATTGATTGATTTCAAGGTTTAGAACAGAAATTTTTTGATTGAAAAAGGAAGGAACTTCGGATAACTAAAGTAACGAGTTTTGAGAATCACGACCTATATGTATAATAATGAGAAAAACTAGAGAAAAACTGCCAAAACTACTGCAATTATTGAACGCGTCGCGATCGTGATCCTAGATCGCGAGCGTGACTTATAGAATTTTGAAAATAGAAAGTTGGTAGGGGAATTCACGAGTGCGATAAACAGTCACAAACGAGAATAGGAAAAATAGAAGAAAATCTTCTATTTGTCAAGAATTAAGACAGAAAGTTATGATAAATCACCCCAAAGAAGATTATTTCATAATCTTTTCACATCTAGAATGAGATTTAGAAAATTGTATGGTATAGGAAATAAAACAAACAAATAACTTTAGAACTTACTTACCTTCCCTGGTAAATATCTTCAGAACGCGATTGCCTTCCCCTGCAACGGCGCTAAAAACTTGATCGCCACTTTTCCACTGATATGTTTAATCCCTTAATGGTTCCAAAAACTTGTTCATGAAACTTGGCTATACTCGTCCAATAAGACTTATCCTTAACAACAATGCCTAAAACTTGTTCACAAAAAATGTAAGTGTTGTCAACACCCCATATCACATAGAAAAATGATGATTACTGCAAGTATACAGTTGCGATGTAGTTCTAAAAGATATCAAACCAACAGGGAAAGAATAGCTCTGAAGATCAACAAGGAAAGATAAAATAAAGGAAAATAAAAATAGTTTTTATTTATGATATTTGAAAAGGAAAATTAGAATGAAAAGTAGAGTAAATATAGATTTGATAGATGAGAGACTCTAAATACATAGATTTTCACTACAAACAAGTATAGTAGAGAAAACATGCAAGTTTAACAAAGATGTTACGAAGCACTAGACTAATCTAACAAACCCCGATTCAACACACTCAGATGTTCAATGATTCACTGCAGAGCTACACATGAAATGACTTTTCTAATCCTAGCACAAATGAGATAAGACTATTATATAAACCTAGACAATGTCAATACTATGCTTAGTATGGGTCGCTCTCACATAGCCATATTTAGCAAGTTACCATTCTAAAAATGTTGGCTCACTAAATGGCGTTATATCACAGATCTAGTGATTATACACGATATTGTTAACCCCGAAACTACTCTTAAAATTAACGCCAACACATATAACTTGATTAACATAAAAGAATTAGCACGAAATACGCATTATAACACATAGACATTTCATAAACTTCGAAATAGAAAGTATAAGTAGAAAGTAAAGCAAAGGTGTAAGGTATGCAAGTGAAAGCTAAAGTTGATCAAATTGTATCCACTCTTTAATGGGAGTCGTCAATTCCCTCAATTCCTGCGTATACTTTGAATTCGGCCTCAACCCATACAGAACCTCCACTAGGATGCTATTCCTTACGAATATCGAACAAATGAATATTGAAGAACGAAAACTTTTATTGATAAGTGATTTGCAAGTACACTTATACAGCAATTGCTTGAGAATATAGAGAAATCTAGTGATCAAAACAAGCATTCAAATCACTTAAACATTTTCTCGCTAACACTTAAGAACGTAGCGAACTCTATATTTATACACACTATATCTCTCTCTAATTACACTCTAATGCTCTCCTCTCTGGTGGTGCATGAAATTGAAGAGGATTGGAACCCTATTTATAGAGTTTGAAGGGTTGTGTCTATCCAAACGAAGGGTTGTGTCCATTGGTGAAAGATTGCATCTCTTCATTGTGATTGGTTGAGAAGCTTTGATATAATCGACAATGGATAAGCACCTTTTCATGATTGGTTGACTCTTGATAGGTGTCTGTTCATTGGTAGTTGATGGCGGTTGATTATGCTTAGCTAGCGATTGTTAGTTAAAATGATAATACCAGAAAACCATCCATGTCGCGACCGTGATATACATGTCGCGATCATGAATCTTTGATTGGCAATCTTCTATTTCGGAAGTAAACAAGTCACGATCGTGAATGATTGTCATGAACATGAATTGAGTTTTACTCAGAATTCTTCTTGTAACTTCACCGATCTTCGACAGCTTCAATCCTAAGCCAAATCTTCAAGTTCCACGCATGTTTTTGCACCTTTTTTACTCTTTTTTCATAGAATTCCACTTTTGATCATTTTATACCCAAGATTAACTAGTATCTGCATTTGCGTAAAAAATAACTACATACCACGTGAAATCTTTTATATGAAGTATAAAAATGACTAAACCTACATTGTTTATTGTATAAAATTAATATGATAATAAGTGTAATTATACACTTATCAACTAACATCAAACTTGTAAATACCTAACACTCACAATAACCTTAGACAAATGCTAGTAAAGTATTAGAAATGATAATGTATAATTAACAAAAATATCATTAAAAATTTTCAAATTCTTCGATTTTTTTCTTTTATTCAATTTTTTTTTGGATTTTACCGGATTTTTACAAATGTCCCCCCACACTAAAGAACACAATGTCCTCATTGTGAGACATTATAAAAATCAAAATTAAGAACTAAAACTAGTTGAAAAATGATTGAAAAAGATAAAATTAAGAAAAGAATAAACCCATTCTATTGCGCAGGAGAATCCGATGAACTTGAGTAATCATGGTTATGATAACAATTGAACATCAACGTCTTGTTGTTCAAATTTTTCATTTATAATAACAAATATTTTCAAGCAAGCATAACAAAAGAAAACAAATAATAAACAAACACAACTAAACTTAAAAAGAAACACTATATAAAGTTCTAATCTGAAAAGAAAGGAAAACTATTCATGAGGGAAGTGATCCTCTTATTCGGTTAATCTTGTAGTAATATTCCCTTAAATCTTGCTCAACATCAATCAGTAGATCACGAATGTCTTCAATTTTTCTACGGATCGAAAGTTGCCCTTCCATAAGGTCACTCAACCTTTCGCAGAGGTTGGAATCTCTACGCTCCTCTTCTTGCGCATTTTCCCTTTCTCTTTCTCTATCTGCTTCCACCCTTTCTTCCCATGGTTTCCATCCATAGGTTATTCTATCCTCTCCAATGTACCTTTCCAAGATATTTTACTCAAATAAGACTTCCATCATTAACTCTAGATTTACATCTTCACTAGTAAAAATTTCTGTGGCATAAGGCAATCTTCCTATTTGTCCCAACAAGTTTACCATTGTTCAACACTCGTACTCTGTCATTCTAGGATTTTGCACTGCAGACATGAGTGTCTCCATCATAATCCTAGAAATATTGACAGGCTTGCCATCCAAAATTTCTTGCAATACAAACAATTCTTCAGATATGCCAAGATCGAAATTGGATTTGCCAAAAAGCGATCCACTTAAATAAAAGTGTAGTGCGAGCAAACAAGGATTACAAATCCACTAGCTATAGGCAGATTCTTATTTGAACTTGACTTGGCCAGTCAAACGATTCCAAGTTGGTACAGGATCCCAGCCAGGTAACATCTTATTGAAGCAATCCCTTGGAAATCCCAAGTATTTATCCATCGCCTTCCTTGTCAACTTGTATTCTTTCCCATGATGTCGATAGATTAAACAATTTCATCTATCATTCCTCCATGCTAATGTGACAAGCATTGCTATGGAATCATTCACATTGTTCCAGAGAGTTAAATTGGGGTAAATGACAAAATTAAGTATTCGGAAATAATACATGATTCTATAAAAAATACCCAAATGAATAGGACTGTTCCTATGAATCGTATAGGAACTCTTAAACTCAGCAACTCTGATAATTTCATAATGATCTCCTTCCTCCTCTTAATAAATTGGGAATGGTGCTTCATCCCATCCCTGGATATTCTTAGGTTGAAAGACTTCGGAATTTGATGGAAAAACCATTGTGTATGAAAGAAATTTGGTAAGAAATGAAGGAATTTTTTTTGGAATAAGTTTGGATTTAGAAAGAAGATTTTAGAATGAAGAAGAGAATAATTGATGAATGGTAGTGCATCAATTTTATAGAGTTTAGTGAAAAAACTATCGAATAACTGCCTAAAACTGCTGCAGTTATCGCACAGGTTGTGATCGTGACTAACAGAATTTTGAGAAGCTGAAAGTTTAACTAGGAATTCACAAGCGCGAATGAAAGTGCGAATGCGAATAGAAAAATAGAAGAAAATCTTCTATTTATCAAGAATTAAGATGAAATATTATGACGTTTCACTTCCAAGATGATTATTTCATAATCTTTTCATATCTGGAATAAGATTAAAAAATTGTATAATATAGGAAATGAAATAAATAGATATAATTAGTATAAATACCATATCTCCAGTAATTAATCTGTAGAACACACTTGCCTTCCCTGGCAATTTGATCTGTAGAACGCTATTGCCTTCCCCGGCAACGGTGCCAAAAACTTGTTCACCACTTTTCTACTGATAAGTTTAATAATTTGTTTGCAAGATTTGGCTATATATTAATAGCGCCAAAAAATTGTTCACATAAAGTATAGGCATTGTCAGTACCTCTTATCAAATAGAAAAATGATGATAATTGTAAGTATACAGTTACGATGTAGTTTTAAATGATATCGAACCCATAGGGAAGGAACCAAGTCTAAAGATAAAAAAGAAAGACAGAATAAAGAAAATAAACTAGATTTGATATTTTGGATAGGAGGGCTAGAATGAACAATGAGTAAATATAGATATGAAAGATTAGAGAATCTAAATATATAGATTTTCCCTATGAAATAAGGATGGAAGAGAAAACATGCAAGTTCAACAAAGATGTTACAATTCACTTAAGTAATCTTAACAGACTCGGTTCAAAATATCCAATTATTCAATTATTCGCTGCAGTGCAAAACATGAAATAAATTTTCTAAACCTAGAGCAAATGAATTTAGATAATTATATAAACTTGGACAACATCAATACTATGCTTAGTATGGGTTGCTGTCACATAGCCACATTTAGCAAGTTACCATTCCAAAAATGTTAGCTCACTAAACAGTGTTATATTATAGATCCAGTAATTATACACGATATTTTTAACCCCGAAACTACTCTTAAAATTAACTCCAACGCATATAACTTGATTAATATAAAAGACTTAACACGAAATATGCATTGTGACACATAGACATATCATAAACTTTGAAATAGAAAGTATAAGTAGAAAGCAAAGCAAAGTTGTAAGGTATGCAAGTGAAAGCTAAAGTTGATCCAACTGTATCCACTCTTTAATGGGAGTCGTCAATTCCCACAATTCTTGCGTTTACTTTGAATTCAGTCTCGGCCAGTACAGAACCTCTTTTAGGATGTTATTCTTTGCGAATATCGAATAAATGAATATTGAAGAACAAAAACTTTTATTGATAAGTGATTTGTGATTACACTTATACAACAATCGCTCGAGAATATGGAGAAATCTAATGATCGAAACAAGGATTCGAATCACTTAAACATTTTCTCGCTAGCACTTATGAACATAACGAATTCTCTACCTAGACACACACACACACACACACTATATCTCTCTCATGCACTCTAATGTTTTCTCTCTGCTTGATTGCATGAAATTGTAAGGTTTGGAGCCCTATTTATAGAGTTCGAAGGGTTGCGTCTATCCATACTAAGAGTTGTGTCCATTGGTGAATGATTGCATCACTTCATTGTGATTGGTTGAGTAGCTTCAATCTAATCCATAATGGATAGGAACCTTTTCATGATTTGTTGATTTTTGATAGGTGTCTATTCGTTGGTAGTTGATGGCGGTTGATTGCGGTTGATCATCCTTATCTGGTGGTTGGTAGTTAAGAAGATTAAACCAGAAAACCATCCAAGTCAATCTTTGATTGGTAGATTTCTGTTTTGAAGAAGAACCAATCGCGACCGTGAATTGCATTTTTCTTCAGTATTCTCCTTGTAACTTTACCGATCTTTTACAACTTCGATTCTAAGCCAAATCATTAAGTTCCATGCACCTTTTTACACCTTTTTCACTCTTTTTTTTCATAAAATTCCACTTTAGATCATTTTACTCCCAAGATTTACCTAGTATCTGCATTTTCATAAAAAAACAACTACATACCACGTGAATTCTTTTATATGAAGTATAGAAATGACTTAAACTATAGTGTTTAGTGTATAAAATTAATATGATAATAAGTGTAATTATACACTTATCACTTATAAGTCTTTAGCTCATCGTCTTCTATAAGGAAGAGATGTTAATCATCAGTGATGAGAAAATCATATCGCTTGGGAGCAATTAGAACCCGACCTAACCTACGCAATGTCGGTGTTATAATAAGCTATTCCACACTTACAATTTCTTATGTAACAAGTGTATGAACAATTAGTTGTTTGTCTATTTGATCTTCTTGAGTGCCTAACTCAAGATTGCTCCTAATAGCTCCTTCTTAAAGAATTGAGCATTTCTAGAAACAAGTACCTTTTATTCCTTGGGATCATAAAAGGTATAACCCATAGTCTCCTTAGGTAACCTACAAATTAGACACCTATCAGACTTAGCACCCACCTTATCTGAACTTGTCATCTTTACATAAGTATTATATCCCCAAACTCTCAGGTGAGAAAGAGTTGTTTTCTTACCATACCACAATTCGTATGGTGTTTGATCAACTAATTTAGAGGGCACTCAAGAGTATAACCCCAGAAGGATATGTTGAGTTCTACTTAGATCATCATGGACCAAACCATATTAAGTAGGGTTCAATTTCTCCTTTCTGACACTCCATTGTGTTAGGGTGTATAAAAAGGTATCCACTAGGATAAAATACTATTATCTCTTAGATAATCCTGAAAATCTTGGCTTAAGTATTCATCGCCTCGATTAGATCGAAGGTTCTTGATACTTTTTCTAAGCTGTTTCTCTACTTTAGTTCTAAATTCTTTGAATTTCCCAAAACTTTCACACTTGTGCCTCATTAGGTACAGATAACCATATCGCGAGTAATCATCGATAAAGGTTATGAAGTAGATAAAACCCTAATGTGTTTTAACACTCATTAAACCACATATATCGGAATCTATTATTTCTAAGGTACTAGTGGCATGCTGAACCCTTCCTTTGAAAGGATTCTAAGATATCTTTCCCTTTAAATGAGGTTTGCATGCCCTATAGGATTCCTATTCCATCGGGCCCGAGTTACCACATTTTTGTAACTTAGTTAAGCGAGTCTCATTTATATGGCCTAGATGACAATGCCATAAGTATGACAATTTCTCATTATGTAATCTCGATTTCTTAACAATGTTCATATTTAGAATTTTAGTTTTAGTATCTAGAACATAAATGTCATCAATAGATATTCCACAAGCATAAAGAACATTATCGCGTCGAATTTAACATTTATTATTAGAAAATAAAATCTCAAATCCCTCTGTTAATAAATGAGCAATAGAAATAATATTCCTTGTGACAGTAGAAATATAATAACTATTGTTCAAAACCAAAACTAGGCCACTAGGAAAATGAAGGCTATATGTCCTTACAACTATTGTAGCAACTTGTTTTCCATTTCCAACTCTTAGGTCCATTTCCCTCTTTGCAAGCCTCCTATTTCTCCGTAACCCCTGCATCAAAGTATAGATATGAGTACCACAACCACTATCTAGTACCCATGTAGACTCATAGGGAACTATACAGAAACTCTCTATCATGAGCATACATGAAGTAGATGCCTCACTTGGCTTCTTCTTCACTTGTTTAGAAATTAGAGCTTTGAAATCAGGTTTCAAGTGTCTGGGCCTTCCTCACATGAAACATATCCCTTTGGGTTTTTCCTTTTCAATGATCACATTTTTTACCTTCCCGTTGATAGGTTTTAAACCCTTACCTTTTATGCAAGTCTTACTTGCCAAGGTACTTATTCCTCAAGCCTTTAGACCTTCTTTAAAACTTCTATGTTTCTTAATAAACTCTGATGTTTTGCTAGTCTTTCTTGACATAAGATAATCTTTATGAAAGGTGAATATTTATTAGACATATTCTCAATCATAGTGTGTATGTCATGTTAGTAATTTCTTTCAATTCCTATCTGAGTCATTCTCTTTGAACACTCGAAGTATTTAATGCAATGCTTAGAGGCCAGGATCCCATCATTTCTCCTAGAGGTATAGAATAATTTTAATATTTCATTCCATTCAATCTTCATGCCCTCATAAACACCTCAAAGATGGATCTTCTAGCTAATCAAGATAGTAATTGAACGTGCAACGTTACAAGGTGGATTTTCAAAACATAAAATTAACCCTAAAGGATCTCCTGAGCATGCCATGATTGATATAATCTAAGTTGAAGCATTCTATAGATGCCAATAGGTTTATAAAACTTATAAAAGAAACCTATAATCTAAGTTAAAAACATTACCAATTGATGCGTGCTTCTCTCTTTTTGATGTGGCGTTCCCTTAGAGCAATTAGGTAAATTTTGTTACCAATAGCCTCCAAACTAGGATAACCTCTATGATTGATCTACATAGATCTTCACCGATCAAAACCTCTGTTGAGGTAGAACTTGTTGGTAAACAGCAGCTGCTAGACCGCTCGAGGACCAACTTGAAAATATTAACTAAGAAGGCTCACTTCAAAATAGAAAGAGCCTTCCAAAGAATTCTTCATCACTTGGAGAAACTAATGGAGGATCTCGCAAAATCTCATGAAGAAAAGATGTTGAACTCAGAGAGAAAGGCTAAGCTGAAGTACTGGAGAAAGGAGAATAGGAGCACTATATATAGGGGGAGGGGAGTTCAAAAGTCCCCTAAAAAACCAATGTGGGGAGGGGAGGATCTCGCATGGCTTGTTTTGGTGGGCTGTACACTGGCTTACAAGGCAAGCCCTAATGGGCTTGCCTTGCACTGCAAAATGAGCTTGCAAGCCTTCCCACAAACCTAGCTTGCGGGCACCCCAGAGGGCCTACACTACAGTCCCACGCAAGTGCTTCAATAGGCAGCGCTTGCAGGCTTGCTGCCCACTAGCCCACGCGTAGCTTTTTTTAGCTCGCGGGGTAGCCGTGCTGGCCCCACCTTGAACAACCTATGTTCGTTGGGGCCCACTCGCAACGGGAAAAACTCCCTTGCTTCTGTAAGTGCAATTTTACAAAAATTCTTCTTTAATCCTTTTAATTATTAATCTGGTCCAACCAATTAATTATTCATATAAAGAATTTGACAACCTAAATATTCTCTACATATACCTAGTCTATAGGTTCTTTACTTAGTTTGGTAAAGACCCAGAGTGTGTGATCTCATTGGATCCCGAAGTATAGATCTGCTAGTGGTTAACATAAACTTGGCTTCCCATCCAGGAACCTTTAAGCACAGTGTTTTAGATCGATATGGAACCCGTTAACTGTAGACGATTAAATGGGCTTTCTAGCAAAAGCATGTGATCCCTCGATACTTGAAATGTCATGTGTCTGTGACTTCATATGGTTCTGTAGTAGTAACCAATATAATACAATCCTTCCATTAGGTTAAGTACCATCTAGTTTATTGAGCCCGGATTAAGTGTTAGCTCATGTAATAACCGTAGCTATCCTAGAATTAGACTTGTTCATAAAGAATGCCACTCACCAAAATGTATCAAGATTTACTAGAAACCCACTCTATCAATCTTAAACTCTAATCAGAATTTTATGAGTGTGTCTCTTCAATAAGAGGCCCTAAGGTACATCTCCCATTATATCACTATATCAAGACCAATGGATCCCATCTTGATTACTCTGTTTACCAACTTGTGATCATCACTATACCCGTAATCACCTATATCATCCTGATCGCCAGGGAATGAATAAGTATGACCCAAAGTATAACAACTACTATATAAGGTAACCACTGTCTCAAGTTTGAGGATACACAAACACATGGATATAGTTATTTTCAAGTGTCTGTCTTATAACGGTCTCCAATATATTACCCGAATACATTCATGTGTTAACTCAAGGTACCACCTTCAGTTCGTGAGATCGGTTGCTTACATCTAATCCAAGGAGTAAGCCTACACATGCTAGTCTATTCGCTTTATTGATGTCAAGTCTTAATGAAACTATAACTAGTAACACATATTTGCACTTCTCACTTCACATAGCTCCCACTATGTCCTTGCACTTTTACGCTATGAAGTAGTCATGGACTTTCTCTTATCAGTGCGCATATATAATACCCCATATATATGATACTACTGAGATACATAAATTAAACAAATATTGATATTAACAAAGATGTCTTTAATATTAATAATAATAATAATAATCTAAAATTGTTTCTACATTATAACTAATTCAGATATATTACCCTAATTACCTCTAGAACATACATCATGTCTAACATCCCCTTCCTCTTTAGAAGACTTATTCAGGGAATCTACAGTAGCTTCAATCCCCTCATCCATAGGGTTTTGGAGGATTATCATCCATTGTTTGCTCGAAAGTTTCTCACGTTGAACAACTTCCATTACTGCTTTTTCTTTCTCATTATCAATAGCACGAAGAGGGGAGATAAGCTCTTCTTCACAAGGCACATCATGATATAATAGGTAAAATTTCTCACAACCTGAACACATCATTGAAGATTTCAAATCCTAGCCACATCCGGGCCTCATGTATCACTAGCTCTAATTGGCCCTTATACAACGCTTGCCCACAATCTCAAACACTCAACATATTACATAAAAATAGCTTCTTGAATTTGTAAAATTTTTTGTGCGGGTGGATAAAGCTCACTCCAAATCTAGGGACAAGAGGCTTTGGGTCAATGGCCTCAAAGATGCCCTAATGATACTTTCCCAAACCTTTGCCAAGAATGGTATAACCGAATCACTTCATCAATTTCCCCATGCTCAATTAGAAGTGGAGATAACCGGTGGGTACATTCTTCTTCCCTTTACTTAGAGTGACCACACAAATCCTAGACTCATTCTCTTTGAATGGCACAGTGGTTAAGATAGATTATTCATCAACCTTTATTATGATGACCTTGCCATTGTAGTAGAGTTTGATCTTTTGGTTAAGGGTGGGAGGAAAACATCGATTGAATGGATCCACATCTTACCTAAGAGTAGAGAGTAGGTGACCAGGATATGTAGCATAGTAAATACCACTTGCGCCTTCACTTCCCCCACTATTACTTCAGCCTTAAAAACTCTGACTACTCCGCTTTTGGAACTCATCAAGTAGGTTTGACCAATCAGAACTTGTCAACCCAAGTTTTTCTTTCAAAAGAAAACCTTGGCAAATGTTGGAACACATATTAATGATTGACATGGTCAGAGTCACGTCCATTTCAAGCAATTTTGGACGAGGCCTCTTTGATGTGCATTAGAAAAGGTGAGTAGCTGCCAGATGCTGAATTTGGCCTGAGTACTCTTGAGTAAGTTAACAAATGGGTTAGCCTCTAAGGATGCTTCATCAAATTGCATGGAGAGCGGAGGATCATCGAAGGTGAGCTCCATGTCCTTCCCTGGGTGCCTAGCTTTTACTAGCTCAGGTCCTCGAGTTGGTATACCCGGTCACTTATTGTTACGCGTAAAAATCCATCCTCTAGCACCCTTATTGTAGTGGCAGACTGAAAGGGTTATAGCTAGGAATTAGATACAACATGGAGATATCCTTCAACTTATAACTATCTAAATCAATCAGATCCAAAATCAATACGCCCACTTCTCCAAATGTCACGGCTCTTTTTCTTCTTGCCAAAACCTAGCACATAACTATCAGTATCGATTAGAGTAGGCATATAGCTCCCAATCACATCCACTAGCTTTACTTCCCTATTTGGATCTCATAAAGGGTTGCAATTGATCTCACTATCTCATAAGTAGATTCATCTTCCAACATTGGCTCCTGGGCCACAGAATTAAACCTTTGATTGGATTGCATCAACATATAAAACATGAAGTTTGAGGGGAGGCCAGACCCAATCACATTAACATAATGAGGTCTTGCCATGTCATTTTCTCTATCTTCTCAGCTTTCTCAAACATTTCTTGTAGCTCTCAAAGTCATATAGTTCTATATGGTGGTGATAACTTGGGAGCAAGCCTCTAATGAGGAAGCCCATTTGCAATTTAAAGCCAAAACTTGGGTGAATCAATACTTTGAGAGCCATCCACCTTTTGCAATATTCATTGAAGGTCTCTCCATACTTATGTATGCAAGCACGAAGTTCATGTAGGCTGATTCTAGGTTTCTCTTTGTTGGCAAACTGAACATGGAATTCTTAGGACAGGGCCTCCCATTTTAGCTCATGTTGTCAGCCAAGATCATAAACCATTTAGAAGCCATTTTATATGAAGAGTACAAGAACAGCAGGATTAAGGCTTAGTCAGAGAGATCTTGCACATTCAAGATAGCCTTAAAGTAAATGATGTGGAATGTAGGAGATCCCTCCCCATGATTGATAGGGATTCCGACCATATTAAAATGTGGTTTAGAATACCTTAGGAGTAAAAAGCCAGTTGTAGAACTTTCCCAATCTTCCAAAGCTTTGATAACATAATTTAGGGGTAAACCGGTCCCCATTACCATCACTTATTACACATCCTCTTAACCCATCCTCTTTAAGTGGTGGAACACATAATCCGGGCTCATTCTTAAGCTCACCATCCCCACCTTATCCTTGAATTTAGGCAAAGGGTTTGAAATGGTACTCAACTTCAATGCCAGAGCATGGGTTTACTTTTTAGCCAACAACTTCTGAATGTTTCTAAAATGGAGATCGAAGCTTTTGGTGTGCTGCCCGTGGGCAATATGGTATGTGTAGAAATTGCTCCACTCATTCAGCTTTGTTAATTCATAAGGCTTGAGATTGTCGAGAAATTTAAGCTCCCGGAGCTTAGCAAATAATTAGGTCAAATTCAAGATATAAGATAATATGCCTTGATGAACATATATAGAAGGTCAAATAACAGAAATCTCAACGGGCTGCACACCTTGAATTGAAGTGCGTGTGTTGGACTGTTTGGTCTTTGCAAGGTTAGGAGTAGAAGCAAATACATCAATTAACTTTTTATACCAAGTTTTTAACTGACTTGTTCCAGCTGTGTGCTCGAGCCCATGAAATATCTCTAGATTTTTAGCTTTCATATGCACTTCATTGTAACTAGAGAATTTATTTACACCTAGTTGTAACTTGTAAAAAGGAAATGCTTCATTGAGCAATTTCACTATCATCTCAAAAAGACTAAGCCTATCCTTAAGTAAGACTTGCATGACCATCCACCTTTCATAGTAGTCCTTAAAAGTTTAACCATGCTTTTGTTTTATAGCTTCGAGATTTTGAATTGTCATCTTCATTTGGCTATTAAAGCCATATTACTCAATAAAGGCCTCAAATAGGCACGACCAGTCACTCGTAATCTAATTAGGAAGGTTATTGAACCATTCGTCCACCAGGATTCTTAAAGTTGTAATAAACATATGAGCAAGACTTTTGTCACTCAATTTCCTAACTCTCATCACCGTCTGGTAGCTCTTAATGTGCGAGTGAGGATTGCCCACTCCTTTGTAGCACACCAGCTCTAGCATGATAAAAATTTTCCAGGGCCCAATCTACATCCTTCAAGGGCTAGTTAATTGAGGATCAGCCTGAACAAGTGTGAGCACGAGATTATGTACCAACTCGCACTTTTGATGATGACTGCTTTTCGAGATTTAATCCTTTAATCAAACAATTTTTGATTATCCATATGATCTTCAAATGGGAGCTCTCCTCGTGAAAAAATAAATATTTTAGGCCTTAAATAAATATTTAGGACCGTAAAAAATTTTTAAAAACCTTAAGTGAAAACTTAAAGGTTTAAAATTTTTTAAGGACCTAAATAAATGTTTAAGGGTTCGGAATAATTTATTTATATTTTTTCAAAAGAAAAAAATAATATATATATATATATATATATATAT